>VZQC01013249.1:264582-286144 GCA_009823505.1 Rhizomys pruinosus | reverse complement strand
AAAAAAAAAAAAAAAAAAAAAAGAAAAGAAAGAAAAATAAATATAAATAAATAAATTAGGTAGTCTAAGGCATTTTTTATAGCAAATTAATCAGTCTGAAAAAAATCTATTGACCTTTTATTTTGGTAATTGTGTTTTTTAATATATAGTGTTAAATATTCTTAATAATTAAGGAAATGCAAATTAAAACCAATCAAAGATATCATCTCGCTCCCATAAGACTAGCTAAGATCAAGAAAACAAAGATGCCAAATGCTGTAGAGATTGTGGGGAAAGGTGAACACTCATCCACTGTTGCTGGGAATGTAAACTCATACAACCACTGTGGAAAACAGTGTGGAGAACCCTTAAAAAACTCAAAATGAGCCTACCCCTGACCCAATCATAGAACTCTTGGGTATTTACCCACAAACTCATCCTACTGCAAAGATACAGGCATATCTATGTTTATTATAGCTCTCAATAACCAAGAGCTGGAAGCAGCCCAGTCTTTGACTCAGTCCTTTTTTTGTTGTTCTTCTCTCCCCTTTGTGTTGCTCAAAAATATGCCTATATATGTATGTCACATATATACCAAAATTATGACCTCTGAAAATGAACTGTATGTTAATTCTAAAATATGTTTAGAAGATCACATTTTTTCCATTTAATTTTATATTACTCTAAAATATGAATACATACCTTCCACCCATATACCACTATTACAAAGTCAAAAAATAAATAGTAAGTTAATTCTAGAGTCCATTAAAGGTATTCACATTATAACAGCACAGTTACTTTCAAATAAAAAGAAATATAACATGAGGATGGAGAGATGGCCTAGCGGTTAAGAGTGCTGACTGCTTTTGCAGAGGACCCAGGTTCGATCCCCAGCACCCACATGGTGACTGAGAACTGCCTGTAACTCCAATTCCAGAAGAACTCCAGTTCCAGGGGAATCTGACACCTTCTTCTGACCTCCGTGGCACTGCACAACACAGGTGCACAGACCTGCATGCAGACAGTACACACATACACATTAATTAATTAATTAATTAATTAATTAATTAATTAAAAAAGAAATATAACATTAACGTTGCTCAGCTCTCCTTTCAATTAGGGATTTGGTGCTAGCATGCACAAATGAGGGATACCATTCCCATTCCTTGTTGGTTTTTCTGGGACTGTGTTACTTCATTTAGCATAATGGCTTCGAGTTCCATTCATTTACTGCAAAGTTCATGATGTCATCTTTCTTTACTGCTGCATAGGATTCCATTATGTAGATGTACCACATTTTGTCATTTTGTCTAACCACTCGTCAGTTGAGGGATGCTTGGGTTGCTTCTAGCTCTTCTCTATTGTGAAGAAAGCTGCAGTAAACACAGATGTGCATGTATCTCTGCAATAGGATGAGTCTTGTGAGTATATACCCAGGAGTGGTAAGACTGGATCAGGTGGTAGGCTCATTTTCATTTTCTTAAGAGTTCTCCACACTGCTTTCCATAGGGGCTGCATGAGTTTGAATTCCCACCAGCAGTGGATGAGTGTTCTCCTTTCCCCACAACTTCTCCAACATTTGGTATCCTTTGTTTTCTGGATCACAGATAGTCTTATGGGAGTTAGATGAAATCTTAAGGTAGCTTTAATTTGCATTTCCTTAATTATTAGTGATGTTGAACAATTTTTAAGATGTTTCTCAGTCATCTTTACTTTTTCATTTGTGAAATCTCTGTTCATCTCTTTACTCCATCTTTTGAGTGGATCATTTGTTTTCTTCCTCCTTTGTTTTTTGAGTTTATACACTCTGGATGTTAAGGCTCTACATGATGGCTTATTTTAAATTTTGTAGGTAATTGTAATATCTGTCTGGCACAGTGCCAATTGGCACACATAGGTGCTCATTTCTTCTTTTCAATTAGTTTTGGACCTTTCTAATTATGGTCAAATACTCCTTTGACACATGAACATTCAAGAACTGTAAGATTCCTACTTAAACATTCTGCTTTAGATGGCTTCCTCTGGCACCTCTTTAACAGGACAATAAGGGGCTCCACTCAATAACTGCAGATATAAATACAGCCTAGCTTCCCCTCCTACTCCTTCTGACTCTCAAGAGAATGTTCAGAATTAAACAGAGAGGGTGCTGAAATGCATACTCCTTCTTAGACTTTAGCTCAGAACGCTTGCTTATGAAAAGCAAATGTCCATGTTCTGTTCTCCCGCCTAACCTGGACTAACCCCAGAGTGGATACGTAGCTTCATACCTCTAGACAGTGCTAATATGTTTTACTTGAAAATCTGAAGACTTTCCTAACCTGTACTCACTTCACTAAGGAGGGGAAAGCAAGCAATACTGCTTGCACATGCAAGTGGAATTCTAGGCTCCTCATATGAGCTATAAAACAACAGCAGTTGTTTCATGCCCACGTGGCAAGGATTAGACTTTGGTCACACTACCTATCATGCCTACCCTAGGTTATTTCATTCTCATCTGGCAAAGAACAAAATTAAGGTCCCTAGATCAGCTCTTGCTATACGATCAAGAGTTGGGTCATAGGTGTTTCTGTAATATTTGGCTAAGTAGACAGTGATGGTTTCTTAATATTTTTCTCTCTTACCACATGTGCTGCTTATTTTTTTTGTCAGATAAACACACCTTGGAAGAGGGAACCTCAGTTGAACTATTTCCTCCATCAGATTGGCCTGTGATTCTGTCTGTGAGGCATTTTAATTTTTTTGGTCTTTTATTAATTATTAATTGATGTAGAAGGGCCTAGCCCATTGTGGTACCATCCCTGTACAGACAGGCCTGTTACTGAAGAAGAAAATTAGCTGAGCAAGCCAGGAAGAGCCAATCAGTAAACACCATCCTCTTCTGGTCTGTGTTTCTGTTCTGGCCCCAATGATGTTCCCTCAGACACTGGCTGTGTCTTGGAAACGTTAAGATGATATAAACTCTTTCCTCATCAAGTTTTGGTCAGAGTGGTTTATTGGAGCAACAGAAACCAAACTAGAATGCCATTGCATCTATTTCCTGCTACTTTGGTCAGATGTTAAAGACTTTTGCTGGGCTCTAGTGATATTTCCAGAACATCATCTTATTTAGTTCTATATTTGGTTACAGCAATCAAAAAAGAAACTCAAGGTACAAACTAATATACCATTTTCTTAGTTCAGAGGTTTCCAGGCCGTCTGTCTTTTCTTCTCTACTCCGACAGTTTGTGCGAAGTTTTTAACATTATTTCATGGAAGAAATAGAGAAAAGCTCCTGTCCATCATTTTAGAGTTAGTTATTATTTGACTTTTTAAAACTATCTGTGAATATGTAATGTTTCCTTTTCTGAGAAACTTTCAAACATTATTCTAAAAGGACTTGGTGGAAGCCTGGGAGGAACATGCCTCATAATAGCTCTGGTTATCGGCATTCCAGTTGATAACTCAAAAGGCTGTAGCAGTGCTTTGAACTTCCTGCTGTTCATCTATGGATACTTCTCACAAGCCCCTTAGCATTTCCATGTGTCAAATGAAAGAGTGGATGAGGAGTGAGCTGCTCTTTCTCCAGGCCCCGTCCCTAATTCATCCTGACCAGACCAGTTTTTCTCTGTCTTTTGTCTAGAAAGCAACATAACATTTTACTTAAAGAGGAAATTTTTATGATTTTTTTTAAAATTCAAAATTCTTCTAAATTTCAAGTTTTATGAACTTGAGTTTTGTAAGGAGATTAAGCTGTATAGGATAGATTTTAACTGGTGCTTTAGGCAATCCACATGGCTAGGTGGGTAGAAACATGGAAAGGTGTGGTCATTCATTTCCTGTCAGGAGTTATGTTGGGGCACTAAGTTTAGCTCCACTGTGGAGCTGAGGTAAGAAAGGGGGTACTCATCCTATGTTCCCAGTATTTTCCTAGAGTATATTCCAGAGAACCAAGAGCTTAACACAGAATACAATGGTACTTCCAAAGATGAGGAAAATTATGCAAAAGAGTTTAAACAATGAAATTAGTCATTTATTTATTTATTTTTATTTTTTGACTTTTTGAGACAGGGTCTCCCTTCAGTTCCAGCTTATCTGGAGCTCACTATGTAGACCAGGCTGGCCTGAACTCACTGAAATCTACCTGTGTCTGCCTCCCAAGTGCTGGGATTAAGGATATGGGCCACCATATCTTTAATCCTGGCTTAGTCTCCTCTTTTTTTTTATGTGTAGGAGTGTACTGTCTGCATGTAGGTTGGTGCACCCGTGTTGTGCAATGCCATGAAAGCCAGAAGAGCATATCAGATTCCCCTAGAACTGGAGTTAAAGTTGGTCCTTAGCCGCCATGCATGTTCTGGGATTCGAACCCAGGTCTTTTGCAAGAGCATTTGGTGCTCTTAACCACTCTGAGACATCTC
Source organism: Rhizomys pruinosus (assembly GCA_009823505.1). Taxonomy (NCBI): domain Eukaryota; kingdom Metazoa; phylum Chordata; class Mammalia; order Rodentia; family Spalacidae; genus Rhizomys; species Rhizomys pruinosus. The sequence continues at coordinate 281,771 of VZQC01013249.1, read as the reverse complement.
TCCATCCCTAGTCTTATCTTTTAAAAAAGGAACAGAAGCAGCCCTTAAGGATTTGGATGAAGTTTACCCCCCCAAAGCAAAGAAAAACTGACATTAACTGTGACAAAATATCTATTTAAAACTTAGATGTAGGGCTAGATAGACGGTTCAGTAGTTAAGATCACTGCCTTCTCTTGCACAGGACCCTGGTTTGGTTTCCAATACTCACATGGGAGTGAACAACCATCCATAAATCCAATTTCAGGGAATCCTTTGACCTCTTCCAGCCTGCATAGCCATTGCATGTGTGTAGTGCACTCACATACACCAAGGCCACCCATATACATCAAATAAACATAAATAAAAAATTTTAAGCCTCAACACAAATAATGACATCATATTATTCAATCACATACTTATTTTAGAAGAATATTATTGTCCGATGCATGTAGAATATAATCTCTTAAAAAATTGAAACATTAATATACAAGCCCACAGGATGCCCTAGTTTCTCTGAAGATATAGATAGAGAAAATACCATTTTACATCTTTTTTCCAAGTCTCAGATAATTCTACATGGATTGCTCTAGCTTCCTCCTCAGCAGGAGACAAGAGAACATTTTTAGTATGCTGTGGTATAAGATTTGTTGGTCCAACTATTGTGACTTGAGACCATGGTTGCATGCTTCCAACCCATTTCCAGTTTTCTCCTGGGAAATGTGATAACACATTGAGAGTAAGTAGTAGGGGCTGGAGTTACAGGGAAATGAGACCTTCTGAATAAGCCAAAGCTAGGCTTTTCTCTGCCTCTTATCATCACAAAACATATGGATAAACACCAAGACAGAAAGAAGCCAAACATTCCAAGTACAGTAAAAATGTCTGCTTGGATGATCTTGTCAAAACAACTTGAGTGATGAAACACAGATGTTTCCCCGGAGAGGGCTCTCTAGCACTATTACAAAGCTTTGTGTACTGCCTAGTGTGAATTTTGGTTCTGAGCAAAACATTCTAACATTTTCTACAAATCACAAGAGGTGCAATCTGATTCTCAAGTTAGTTAAGAGCTGCAATGAGAAATATAGCAGAGTTGAAGACTGTTTTGACATTCCAGACAAAGAATCAAGCTTAATTTTAAGTTCTCAAAAAGTTATTTTCTGTCAGAGGACAAAGGGCTGACTTACTTTTCTTTGAGAACGAATTATTTTTAATGTCCAGAAACTGTTAAGATATAGGCTAAAGACAGTCATAAAATCCATTATATCCAGATAGATAAAGCACATAAATACCCCCTTCACTGAATACAATCTGAGTCATTTATGGATATGTCTTGGTTATCATGATCAATGTAACACTAAATGCTTTTACTTATACTTTAAAAGGATCATATAGATAACACGAAACAAACAAACAAAAAACAAAAGCAATATTTGAGGGTCTCCCAAACAACAGAGACCTGATGAACTAGTCAGTATCTCTGAGTTGATACTAGACAACTAGTAATACAACGTTGGATGGCAAGAAATCAGGACTTTATAATCAAAGCCATGCTTCTGCATTTTCTTTGGTTATGTGTAGCATTTGGTCTCAAGTACATTGAAAATCATGCTCAATGACGTTTGTTGTGACAAAGTATAAAGATTTCAGTGGTGATGGAGAAATAGATCAGAAGCAGGTAAAACTGTGCCTTCTTAAAGCCCAACAATATCTGTATTTTGCAAAGAGCCAGCCATCTCCAGCTACCTTTCTTCAAGAAAGACCTTTTTATTAATATTCTTTGACTTAGGAGTAAATTCTGAATTTTTTGAAATAAAATTTTTGATTTTTTTCTTCTTTTGTGATTTGGTCCATTGAGTAAGTAAACAATGTGAAAATGCATTAATATGGATATTATAACTTTCTAGTATGACTAAATTCACAAAATAATAATTTATTTTCTTTGCTGATAGGTTAGTCTACTCTCTTCCCTCTAACCCTGAAGTGGAGGCAAAAAATTACAATTAGATTTGCTGTCTTAATGCTCTCATGATGAAATCCTTCAATGCTTTATGATTTACACTTGGAAAGGCACATCTACTTGCATCATGACAATGTTATCACTGTGCATAATTCTACTTAGAATTTAAAGAGTATTTCCTAAGAACCTTAAAGAATATACACAAAATAGCACAGAAGGCAAAGTCAAAACCAAAAGATGAATTATGTGTCCATATGTAAATGACTTAGACCTCCTCTAAAAGGAGCTAGGAAAGGGTGGAGACTAGAGGGGAATGAATTATTGGGCTAATATTTACCTTATTTTATTAATATTATCTTATTGTTTAGAATTTAAAAGGAGCCTAATGATATAACTTCTATTGTCAATGAATCATCCAGATTTATGAAGACAACCTCTTGCTTATAATACTACTAAAGAATTAACCATATATTAAAAAATAAGCAGAAAATAAACATATATTGTAGTAGACAGAAAAGCAACCAGCAAAGTCATATAGGAACACTACATTCAGAGTAAAAAATTTCTCTGTTTGGAGTATATTAAGGGAAAATAGAATAAGATAATAAAATTAAGTAATTATCTTGTGTTTAGGCTATGGAGAAGAAATAAATAAAAAGGTAATTGGACAGAAGAGCAGTAAGAAATCAAGGAAATGAAATTTCCTTGATGCTTGTGTTGTTTTGCTCCAATAAATTCGAAAAGTGTAAATAACACTCCAAATTGACATTCAAACTAGTACGTAATAGGAAAAAGTGAATATGCATCTACCTTTGTACTTTGCCAATGAAACATGCAGCACTGAAAAAAGGGCCCCCTGAGGTCAGCCTTTTTCAAATCAAACCTCTCAGACTATAGAAGCATTCAACAAAATGAGAACATGCCAGAGATAAAGTTCTGATAGTGTGTGTTTTATAAGTATTGCTGAAAAGAACATTGAAAATGATCCTTATGCAAGGATACAGGAATATAAGCATGGAACATATATGGGAGGCCAATTGCTGAACACAGTCCCTAGCTTACAGTCCAAGTAAGAGAGTCAAGAAGGTAGGAATTAGTGGAGCCAATATACATCAGAGGTGACATTACTCCCCCAAACAAAATTTGATCTTATTTTTTTCTGATTATAGAAACTTTCCAAAATCTATAATTATCCTGACACCTGAAACTAAGAGCTTGATCTAAGTGATGAATATAATTTTCACTTTTAATATGATATAATTTATGTAAAGTAAAAAGAAATTTAATGAAATTATCAATAATGATAAGTTAAGATGATTCTTTTTGTTTATCTGTATTTAAGAATTTATTATTTTTCCGTGATCATCTAGGTGCATAATTGAATGAATAATATTAAAATTTATTTTTATTTTATGTATGTGACTGTTATGCCGCACGTGTGTAAGGGCACCCATGTCATGCAGTGCCTGCAGAGGACAAAAGAGGGCATCATATCACCTTGGAATAGAGTTTTGGATGGTTGTTAGCCATCATGTGGTGCTGGGATATGAACCTGGGTCTTCTGTAAGAACAGGCAGTGCACTTAACCACCACACCATCACTCCACTCCATGAATGATTTTTAAAAGCAGAAGCTGAAAAATTATATGATCATGGAAATAATATAAAATATTACTTTATATCAATTGAGTAAAATATTGGAGTGATGGATAATGTCCAGTGGTAATAAAGAACACAAACTCATAGCACTGCTGACAGAAATTGGAACCCATCTCTGAGTCCATCATGATAACATTGATGATATTTCACCTCTTTCCATCATGGATGGAACACACTGATGATAAAATAATGAATGACAATTGCATACAACTACCACCTCCTTAGTGGCTCATTTTGGGGAAAGATATACAGCATTATAATAGTAGAAGCAAAATTCAAACCCTAATTTCTTGATGTCACTTCTTAAACTATTCCTTGGAATATCATTTACCCAGATTTCCCTTGGTATCTCTCTTTTTCAGGTTTTTCTTTTATTTCTTTGTTGGTCTATTTTCCTTTTTCACTTTACATACACCATCAAAACACCATCTTTCTGATAAAAGCGTGTACAGAGACCTAGGATTTACTATGATAACATCTTGTCCCCTCTCTTCATCGGAATGTGCTCTTTTGTAACAAAATATCTCCTCTCTTTCTGTTTACCTCAGTGTAAACAGAAAGTGCAAACACATGCAGAGAGGAGAGACTCTTACTGCCCTTAGCAAGGTGATCAATGGCAGCAAGTTTTCATGAATGTCACATAAACAGATTTCTCCTATAATTGTTGCACCTTGTCATCAGCAACTTTCAGAATATCTAGTTTCCCAGATTCTGTCCTGAAGCAAACACAGTTTTGTCTATTTGCCTTTCCTCTTTTGAAACAAAGTGAGGTGACTAAAGGCTGTGCCATCATCATCCTTGAATAACAGGTGAGGAATACTGTGCAGGAGAAAGTTTTGCACTGGTTGCAGTCATTACAAATAATTTGCTTTCTTTGCCAGCCAGCATCAATAAGAAATATAAAAAGGCCCATAATTATTCCTGGTTCTCTGATAGGAGGCAAGGAAAAGGAAGACATAATAATCACTTCAATTGAGTTAAAGGATGTAGGCAGCAGGGATAGTTTTAGATACATAATCCGAGTTCACAGTAAATCAGAAAACAGTGCTTCCTGGGTCAGCCTTTTTCCTGTCATCCCTGAGATATATTTGCACAATCCACATCAATACACATGTGCTGTTAATACTATTTACTTTATTTTGACAATAGATATGCATTATTATATTACCTATGTTTTATATAACTTCTTCTGATCTACTCTGATGATAATACAAATGATATTCAGTAATGCTTTTATTATGGTACTACCATAGAAGGATAGATATAATTAAAAATTTTCCCTCCAAGGAGATTTCCTTTATATTTTTGAAATATTTGTTTTTACTTTTAATTATGTGTGTGTATCTGTGTATGAATATATGTATATGAATGCAGGTACCCTTAAAGGCTAGAGGAGGGCATTAAATATTCTGAATCTGGAGTTACCATCAGTTGTGAGCCGCATGTTATTTTTACTTTTAATTATGTGTGTGTATCTGTGTATGAATATATGTATATGAATGCAGGTACCCTTAAAGGCTAAAATCCTTTCCTGTCTCCAGTTTGAGGGAATCCAATGATGTCTTCTGACCACTGCAGGTAATGTGTGCATATTATTTACCTCTTTACCTGCAGGCAAGTAGATACACATAAAATAAAAGAAATAAAAATTAACAAAAATTAGATTTGTAATTTTTTGTAGTGATTGCAGGTTTCAAAGCTTCACTAAGCAATTCAACCAAACATTAACAAAAATCAATAATACCATCTGTACATGATCTATTTTAATGACAGAATAACATTTTTGAGACATTGTCTCTCCTTATAACTCCAGCTAACCTAGTATTCACAATGTAGACCAGGCTAGCCTGGTTCTCACACAGATCTGCATGGCTCTTCCACCAATGTATTAGGATTAAAGATGTGTTTCACCACACTCGGCAATCAAAGAAACTTTTTTTTTAATTTAATTTTTATTGATGGTTTGTGCATTTCGTACATCATTTTCCAATTCAGATCAGGCATATTTCCCTTTCCCTTCCCCCCCACCCCCACCCCATCCCAGATCATGTATTCTGCCATAACTGTTCTGCATCTTTCAGGTTTTTTTTTTTTCATTTTTTAGCTATAAGTGATAATCCATGAGTATAAGCATCCTTCGTGCAAAATCAATCTACAGACTGTTGTGCCCAAACCCCCACAGTCCCACCATTCAGTGGGGGGTGACAGGTTGTTTGTACAATCAAGTTGATCAAATGAGTGTCCAGACTACATCGCTGTAGTTTCACCGTTCACCCCAATCGCAGCCTTTACATTCTACCATGCCCCCTCTTCCGCAGATTGTTCCCTAGGCTTAGAAAAGGGGCACAGGTGGATGAGAAAAGAAACTTTTATAACTTATGTGGCTATCATATGTCTGATAACAAAGTTTGACCTTCCAAAACAACAATTTGAAAAAAATTAACAGGTCCATTCCCTCATGAGCATGAAAAATCAAAAACCTTTAATGACAGGAGATAAACTGAACATTCTGTGAAGAACATCACATCCTAAATATGCATTCATTTCAGAAATGGAAGACTGGACTACCAGTCAAATCTTCAATGTGTTTTACTACAGTAAGAGAAAAAAATAAAATATGATCAATTCATGGAATTAAGAATAATAATTTAGGGCTGGAGAGATAGCCTAGTGGTTAAGAGCACTGACTGCTCTTGGAGAGGACCCGGGTTCGATCCCCAGCACCCACATGGCAGCTGAGAACTATCTGTAACTCCAGTTCCAGGGGAATCCAAGACCCTCTTCTGACCTCCGCGGTATTGCACGACACGGGTGCACAAATCTACATGCAGACAGTACATTCACACACATATAAAAAATAAAATTAAATTAAAAAAAAGAAAAAGAATTTAAATAAACAACTAAGTACAACTGAGTGTAGTGGCATGTGCCTTACATCCTAGCACTCAGGAGGCAGATGCAGGCATATATTTTGTGAGTTCAAGGCCAGCCTGGTCTACATAGTGTGTTCCAGACTAGCTGGAGTTACAGGGAGACCCTATCTCAACCCTTCTGCCCTCCAAAGAGATTTCTATTCATAATAAAAAATATAGTATCTAGGGACAGGAGATAGGGCTCTGTAGTTGAGAGCATTTGCTGCTCTTGCAGACAGCAAATGTTCAGTTTTTAACACCCACAATTATGGGCACACCACTGCCTAGAACTCTATTTCCAGGGGATGAATTGACCTCTCTGATCTCCTAGGAAATTTCATTCTTTGGAATCAGTAATCAGCACATACCCACACAGACACACAGATGCACAGACAAACACACACACACACACACACACACACACACACACACACACACACATGCATGCACACACACACACACACACACAAAAAAAAAAAACTTCAAAAATTGAAATAAATCTTAAAAAAAATTGTTAGGCAAGAATTAGAAGAAACCTCTCTCACTTTGATAAAAGATACACTAATTGTGAAAGACTTCATGATTGTCACATTATATTCCCAGATTAGCCAAGAATGGCCCCTCACACACCACTAGGTCACTATTTTGATAATCATGGAAAAAATCAAAGGAAAAAAATGCTTTAAAAATGGAACAAAAGAAACCTGTTGTTTTCAAAGATGCATAGCCTTTTAGAAACAAAAATATTCCTTTAAAATTTTTTTTAATTTTTATTTATATATGTATGTGTATGAATGTACTGTCTGCATGCAAGCTTGTGTACCCTTGTCGTGCAATGCCGCAGAGGTCAGAAGAGGGTGTTGGATTCCCCTGGAACTGGAGTTCTCCTGGAATTGGAGTTTCAGATGTTTCTCAGCCGCCATGTTGGTGCTAGGGATCAAACCCGAGTCCTCTGCAAGAGCGATCGGAGCTCTTAACCGCTAGGCCATCTTTCCAGCCCAATTCGTTGCCAAGCAATTTAATGGAGGAAAATTTTCATAAAAGCATTTAAGTATGATATATCCACACAGAAACAACCTCAACCAGATCACACCATACCCCTTGAATAAGTTAATATCTGTCATAGATATAAACATAAAATTAGAGGTAGAGTTTTTCAGGAGTAAACATGATGGAAAATCTGTGTAGCTGCAGTTTAGGCAAAAGTTTCAATGAAAGAATGCAAAGATGATTAATCACAGAAAATAAGGTGGGCTTGAGCCTGGAACTCACAGAGATCTTCCTGCCTCTGCCTCCCAAGTGCTGGGATTAATGATGTGTGCCCACCAGCCTAAGGCAGTTCTTAGCCACCATGTGGGTGCTAGGAATAGAACTCGGGTCCTCTGCAAGAGCAGTCAGTGCTCTTAACCACTGATTCATCTCTCTAGCCCCAGAATTACTGCTTTCTTAAACATCAATCTATTTTTCCTCTTTATATGGACAAAACGAGAGACCCAGATAAAGTCTAATCTTAGGGACAGAGCCAACAAGAAATCCATGTCTGTCCAACTCCTTTATGGAAATACAATCTCTTTATGCATATTCTTACCCTTCGAGTGACATTTTGTGTTCCTACATCTTTCACTTGGGCAAAAGTAACAGTTTTAGAAATATTTTATTTTCCTCTACTTCAAATTTTGGTATTTTTTCCCATTAATCAGAATTTATGAATTATTCCAAATTTCAGCATTAAAACTTAGTGATTTGGATCAAAGAGATAATAATTGGGATAAATGAGTAAAGAGTCCAAATTATAAGATTTTCTTGAAGAAATATAACTTCATCAAGTCTGGGTGAAGAACGTAACTTGAACTATCCTAATCAAGGCCTCCTAACAGTAGTTCTGTGGTTGAGCAGAGCAGAATGCCTTCCAATTAACATGCCAAAGGCCCCTCCAAATTCCGTTGATTGACACATGGAAAGAAGGATTCCTTTCATGTAGAAACCCCTATTTTAAAACTTTATTTGTATTCCTAACTTAAATATTTTCATTTTATATATTGTGCTTTTACAAATTCTTTTTGGGAAATGAACAGAATAAAATGAAAGACAAACACAAATTCCTCAGGAATCCTTAATAAATGTTAATTAGGGTAAGAGCAGAATTAGAAAAGCTTAGCTGCAGCCAAAATAAGAGGATATTTTTATATTTTTTTTTCTTTAAATCAGAGGTAGTTTTTAAAAATCTCTAAATCTAGAGAGATGCCAAAAGCAGGTATGAGAAAGTTAGCCCCTTGGAGTTGAAAGAGAATTCATGTGTATGACAAGTTCCAAAGATTCCTCTTGCAAGAAAAAATGTTTGCAGTAGGGGACAGAGGAAAGCCTCTTTTATATTAATTTCTTGAGCAGCTGGTAGCCAGAGCCATCCCCTGTGCTGTTCCCTGTCACTTTTGGAGGCCTTTGAGCCAAGCCCAAGCTGCCTGCCTGTCCCAACAGTGGTGCTTTTTCATCAAAGAACCATTGCCATAGCCTCTCAGTTCTGTGCAGGAATTCAAAAGCCTTTGAAATCGGTGCAGCCTCACTGCACAGCTAGTCATAAGCATTAGAGGAAAACACGCAGCTCATTTGTTTAAAAGTTCATTGGCAGCAGTGTGATTTAGACTGATGTGAGGTGGGCTTGTGCTGCTCAGCCCCATGGCAAAGCAGAGCTAGGTCGCTTTTCAAAGACTTCCTCTGTCCCTGCCCATTGCTGAGCTCCTGCAACAATGGGTCTTTGAAAAGAAAAAAAAAAAAAAAAAAAGGAAAAAGAAAGAAAAGAGAGAGAGAGAAAGAAAAAAAGAGAGATGACAGCTCAGTCCAAACTCAAACAGCCTGCTAGTGTCCAGGACAGAGGGGTGCGTCTGAAGGTGGGATGAGGTCTGGGTTCAGGACAGCCCAAAGAATTAATTTAAAAGAATTTCTCCACCTATTTCCTGTAAAGGCAGCAGCAGCAGCTTTGGTAAAATACTCCCCAGATCACAGGGTAGTTGGCCATGTACAGTCTAACTTACTCCTTGAGAATCCTATTTCAGGGAAATAAATGTGAGAAATGCCAGACTCCAGAGCTATTTCCTACCTGGCACAAATAAAAAACAAAAACTATGCATGTTGTTCATTGAATAGGGCATCCCAACCATCAACACACATTACAAATGACAGTTTATTTTCCCAGAAACAATGCTCTCTGGAAAGAAGCATACTTGTTAGAGATGATGCATGCAGAGTACTAGTCATTTTGGGATGTGAAGTACCCAATGCAATCAAGATATATTTTGGCTGCCTTATGCAGACATTTTGATAGTGTTGAGGTATGATGCTAATTCTTCAAGCAAATGGATCTATTATTATAATCTTGCTGAGGTCTTAGGAATTGGTTTTATATTTAAAACCTTATTTTGAGAGCTGTCAGGCAGAGATAATACAAATCCAGTTAAAGTGTGTCAGAGATTCTTGACATAAATCTGAACATATACAAATGATAAAACATGGTTCTATAGCATGTGTGAGGGGTTTAACAACACATCTCTAGGTCATGATTGCAGATTAGAACAAACGTGTATATACAATTAGAACACCCATGCAATTTAACTGCTTCCAAACTAAAATGAAGCTTCAAAGAAATTAGAAGGTAATTAGAATCAGGTGATGGGAAAAATAATTTAATTAGAACTGAAGTTGCCACATGTCTGTAATTAAGTGGTTGTATGATAATTCGAATACGGTTAAATACAGTAAAACTTTAGCAATTCACTGAAGTGATTTATGAAGTTAGAATTTGAACATATCTTTTTATATAATACTTTTATTGATGTTTTGTGTATTTCATATATCATTTTTAGTTCAATTTTGACATGTTCCCCTTTCCCTTCCCCCCACTCCACCCCAGTTCATGCATTCTGACTTATATTTCCTGTATCTTTCTCTCAGTCTTTTACATTATTTTCTCTGTAGAGGTTTATTTTGGGGAGCAGAATTTAACTGTATTGTTCTTTGACCCAGTCCTTACGTTGTTGTTCCCTCCCATTTGTATTGCTCCAAAATATGTCTGTATAAACATAATATATGTACCAGAGTTATGTCCTCTGGGGATAAACTGTATGTTAACTCCAAAATATGTTTAGGAATTCACATTTTCCCTTTAATTTTATATTACTCTAAATTATGAATACCTACCTTCCAGACATATATGTTAATTACCATGTATGAAAATAAATGGTAAGTTAATTCTAGGGCCCACTAAGAGATTCACATTATAACAGCACAGTTGCTTTCAGATAGAAAGAAATATAACAGTAATGTTGCTCAGCTTGCCTTCCAACAGGGGATTTGGTGCTAGCATCCATAAATGAGAGAAACCATTCCCTATTTGTTTTGGGGAGACTGTTACTTCACTTAGCATAATGGCTTCGAATTCCATCCATTTACCTGCAAAATTTATGATGTCATCTTTTGTTACCTCTGCACAGAACTCCATTGTGTAGATGTACCACATTTTTTGTTATCCACTCATCTGTTGCAGGACATTTGGGTTGGTTCCGGCTCTTTGCTATTGTGAAGAAAGCTACAATAAACATAAATGTGCATGCATCTTTGCAGTAGGATAGATCTTGTGGGCATATACCCAGGAGTGGTATAACTGTGGCAGGTGGTAGGCTCATTTTGAATCTTTTAAGGGTTCTCTACATTGCTTTCCACAGTGGTTGTACTAGTTTACATTTCCACCAGCAGTGGATGAGTGTTCCCCCTTCCTCACAACCTCTCCAGCAATTCCTGTCTTTTGTTTTCTTGATGTTAGCCAGTCTTATTGAAGTGAGATGATATCTTAAAGTGGATTTAATTTGTATTTCCTTAATTATTAACAATGTTGAGCACTTTTTAAGATATTTCTCAGCCATTTTTACTTCCTCACTTGTGAAGTCTCTGTTCAGCTCTTTACTCCATCTTTTGAGTGAGTCATGCTAAAAACTCCATCAGAAAACTCCTAGAAATGATTAAAAGTTTCAATAAAATGGTAGGATACAAAATAAGCCTAGAAAAATCAGTACCCTTTCTTTACACCAACAATAAGCAACTGGAGAAGGAATATAAGAATACCCCTGGACAAACTGTCAGCCCATGAAAGGAAACAGCCAGAATTGACCAGAGTCCAAGTCAACAGCTCCAGAGAGAGTGGACTGTTTTACTTCTCATCCACCTGTGCCCCTTTTCTAAGCCTAGGGAACAACCTGTGGAAGAGGGGGCATGGTAGAATGTAAAGGCTCCGATTGGGGTGAATGGTGAAACTACAGCGATGTAGTCTGGACACTCATTTGATCAACTTGATTGAACAAACAACCTGTCACCCCCCACTGGATGGTGGGGCTGTAGGTGTTTGGGCACAACAGCCTGCAGATAGGTTTTGCATGAAGGATGCTTGTACTCATGGATTATCACTTATAGCTAAAAATGAAAAAAAAAANACAATAGCCTCAAACAAAAATACCTGGGAATAAACCTAACCAAAGACACCAAATGCCTATACAAAAATAATTAAATATTTTTTTTTTGCTTTGGGATATTTGAGTTTCTTTTTTTAATTTTTTAGTATATATACATATATATACATATATATATTGTACAAGTTTATGTTACTAATCAGATCTAGACCTGTGTAACCACCCTAACCCCCCATCCCACCAGAGCTCATACATTCTGCCAAACATGCTTTTCATTTATTTCTCAGTCTTGCTCAAAATTCTCCATGTGGAAGTTGACTGTTTTGAGCAGAAGTTCACCCTTTCAGTCAGTTATTTGATGCAGTCCTTTCTGTTGTTGCTGTTGTTGTTTCCAATATGCATCACTCCCAACTAGTTGGACAAAAGCTCAAGGGGCCGTGCCCAAGAAATACAACTAGTTAATTAACAGTAGCATCCACAGATGAGGGGTACCATTCATCATTTGTTTTTCTGGGACTGTTACTTCACTTAACATAATATCTTCAAGTTCCATCCATTTATCTGCAAAACTCATGATGTCATCTTTCTTTACCACTGCATAGAACTCCATTGTGTAGATGTATCACATTTTCTCTATCCATTCATCAGTTCAGGAATACTTAGGTTGGTTCCAGCCCCTTGTTATTGTGAAGAGAGCTGTTTTTCAGGTGGTCTTGGGAGATCCCCAATCTCACAATAATTTTTAAACCCTGAGAGGTGATTGAAGATGACATCAAAAGATGGAAAGACCTCTCATGTTCATGGAAAATTAATTACCAGTTATTAGAAAAGTTGATATAGTAAAAATGTCCATTCTACCCAAATTAATATACAGATTCAGTGCAATCCCAATCAAAGTCCCCATGTCCTTTTTCATACTTGGGAAAAAAAATCCTTAAATTCATATGGAAAAACAAAAAACCCTGTATAACTAAAGGAATGCTAAGTGAAAAGTGCAATACAATGGAGATTACCAGACCTCAAGCTATATTACAGGGCTATAGTCACAAAGACAACATGGTACTGGCACAAAAACAGACCCATTGACCAATGGAACAAAATTGAAGATCTAAAATTGGGCTCACATAACTTTAGCCACCTCATATTCAACAAAGGGGCCAACAAAGCTCAATGGAGGAAAGATACCATCTTCAGCAAATGGTATTGGCAAAACTGTATCACCATTTGCAGAAGAGCAAAATTAAACCCCTACATATCACACTGTACAAAAATAAACTCCAGTGTATTAAAGATCTCTACCTGAAACCCAAAACCCTGATGGTGATAGAAGAAAATGTTGGCAACAACCTACATGACATAGATGTAGGAAAAGACTTTCTAAATCAGATATAAATATTGCTACATTTTATAATCTGAACAAAGGAAGTGCTTCAAAATTTATAGAAATAATAGAAATTAAATTGCTTGGTATTGTCAAAGCACAGGTAAGAAATAAAGTGTAGGCCAGTGCTGTGTGAATGTATCCCTTTTTTTGTCTTTTTTCCATTTATTATAATAATTATTATTAAACTTTTTCCATAGGTCATACTTCATTTCTTGATTGAATCTAGAGTTGCTTCCCTTTCCATGTCCCCATCCTACCCAAGACCCTGCACTCTGCCATACACGTCTTGCATCTTTCTCCGAGCCTTTCCAGAGTATTTTTTCAGTTCTTTGTTGTTTTCTCCAACTTGTATTGCTACACTATATATACATATATGTATATATACATAAATACATACATACACACATACATACATACACATATCACTTGAATTGGAGGATTTCTTTTTCTTCCCTAAAAGATGTCATATTTTCCTTTAAGGAAGTGCTGGAAGATTCCTCCTTGGCAACCCCAAACAACCATCAGTCCTGCACTTTTGCTCCACATTGGGGTCTTTCCCTCCTATGGTCCCCTAAAATGAAGTCCAGTAAGCATGCATCCTGTCTGGATCCCCCTGCACTGGCCTCCATGGTACAGCCCAGGTAGTCCAACAATGGCAGTGTACACTCTGACGAGGCTGACATTCCCTTAGCTGTTTAGTCCACAACCTGGGTATCTCAGTAGTCCCCATCTGGTATTGAAGGTTTAGAGGATTCTTGGAGAGACATGAGGCCTTAGTCCATATTAGGAGGTAAAAAAGCTCTCATGTCTTTGAGTAGTGCCAAAAGTGGTGGCAGCCACAGAGTAGATGCACTTGCCAGTAAGAATTGGAGATAGGCCAAACAACAGTACTCTCTATTCTTTTTGTCTTTTTACTAAGATCTCAAGTTCTGTGTCTGCAGTACAGTTTTCTGGTCTTACTGATTATTTGTATCTGGTTGTACTTTCCTTTTGGATGCTTAAGGCCACACAGTTAGCCCAGATTAACCAAGGTTTTTGTTTTCTCAAGGTCAGTTGAGGATCTGGACCTCAAGGTTTTTTTTTTTTTTTGAGGGGGGAAGGGTGGAGCCCCTTGCTCCTTTCAGCTTTTCATTCACCAGTTCCATTCACTTGAGGACAAAAGCAGGTCTTGCTAAACCAGGCTTCCTTTTCTGAAGCGTGAGCAGACTTCCCTCTCTTTAGACTGGACACTGGTTGAAGTCCCATCAGTGGCTCTCCACGACCTCCCTGAACAGGAAGGCTGGTGACCCATATTTGTAGAACGTTTCAAGAGGTGCCCCCATGCATAATCCCCTAAGACTTGGTTTACCTCTGAGGGCAAGGAACAAAGTTATCCCTTAGGTGCCTCGGCCAAATTGGTATGGTCGTTAAGCACCCAGAAAGGCTAAGTTGCACCAGCCTATTACATTGTACCCATATTAAAACTGTATCCTTTGGAAACAAACTGTATGCTATTTCCATAGCATATTTCTCAATTTACATCTTTACATTTTAATCCCATATTACTCTAAAAGATGCACACATACCCTCCATCACTGCATTCCCACCAGCAGTGGATGAGTGTTCCCCTTTTCCCACACCCTCTCCAGCATTTAGTATCATATCTTTTCTTTATTGCCAGCCTTATCGGGGTGAGATGGTATCTTAAAGTGGTATTAATTTTCATTCCCTTAATTATTAGTGATGTTGAACACTTTTTAAGATGTTTCTCAGCCATCTCTATTTCCTCACTTGTGAAGTCTCTGCTCAGATCTTTACTCAATCTTTTGAGTCAGTCATTTGTGTTCTTACTTCTTTGTTTTTTGAACAGTTTATATATTCTAGAAGTTAATGCACTGTCAGATGTATCAATAGTGAAGGTTTCCTCCCACTCTGTGAGTATTCTCTTCAATTCCCTGACTACTTTTTTTTCTGTACAGAAACTTTTGAGTTTAATAAGGTCCCACTTGTCAATTGTCGACCATATTTCCTGAGCAGCTGCTGTCTGATTTAGAAAGTCTTTTCATACATCTATGTCTTGTAAGTTGCTACCAACTTTTTCTTCTATCACCTTCAGAGTTCTGGGTTTCATATTGAGGTCTTTGATCCATTTGGAGTTGAGTTTTGTACAGGGTGAGAGGTGGGGGTTTAATTTTATTCTTCTACAAGTGGTGATCCAGTTTTGCCAACATCATTTGCTGATGATGCTCTTTCCTCCATTGAGTATTTTTGGCCCCCTTGTCAAATATGAGATGGCTAAAATTGTATGTGCTCAAGTTTGGATCTTCACTTTTGTTCTATTGGTCTACAAGTCTGTTTTTGTGTCAGTACCAGGATGTTTTTATGACTATAGCTGTGTGGTATAGTTTGATGTTTGGTATAGAAATCCCCCCTATATTGCTCTTTTCATTCAAGGCTGCTTTGGCTATTTGGGGTCTTTTGTTGTTCCATATGAATATTTTTCCCAGCCTGTGAAGAATGACCTTGGGATTCTAATTGGGATTGTATTGAATCTGTATATTAATTTGGGTAGAATGGCATTTTTACTATATTATTTTTTGCAATCCATGAGCATGGGAGGTCTTTCTATTTCCTGATGTCTTCTTCAATCTCCATCTTCAGAAGTTTATAATTTTGTTGTAGAGATCTTTAGTGGTTTTGGTTAGGTTTATTCATAGCTATTTTATTGTTTTTGAGGCTATTGCGAGTGGGAAAGTCTCCTTGTATTCCTTCTTCAGTTGATTGTTGTTGGTGTAAAGAAAGGCTACTGATTTTTCTAGGTTAATTTTGTATCCCTCCACTTTACTGAAACTTTTAATCGTTTCTAGGAGTTTTCTGGTGGGGTTTTTAGAGTCCCTTAGGTAAACTATCATATCATCTGCAAAAATGGATAGTTTGACTTCCTCTTTTCCAATTAGTATTCCTTTGTTTTTTCTTTCTTATTGCCCTAGTCAGTGTTTCAAGCACTATATTGAAGAGGAGTGGTGACAAGGGGCAGCCTTGTCTGGTTCCTACTTTTATGGGCAATCCTTCTAGCCTTTTTCCATTTAGGATGATGTTGGCTGTGGCTTTCTTATATATGGATTTGATTATGTTGAGGAATGATCCTTCCAGTCCAAATCCCTCTAATACTTTCATCATGAAGGGATGCTGGATTTTGTCAAAGGCCTTTTCTGGATCAATTGAGATGATCCTGTGGTTTTTGTCCATCAGTCCATTTATGTGTTTTATGATAATTACTGATTTTCATATGTTGAAACATCTCTGCATCTCTGGTATGAATCCAACTTGATCATGGTGAATGATCTTTTTGATGTGGGTCTATATATACAGTTTGCAAGTATTTTGTTGAGAATTTTTGCATCTGAGTTCATTGATTGTATGAAACACTTGCACACTCATAGGAAACACTTGTATGAAGCCGCAGCAACAAAGCACCTCTCGCTCGTTCTTCTCAAAGCCGTTTATTATTCAGGCAGGCAGGTCTTGTCAGAACGGTTTATTCAAGCACATCTTTTCTCCTTCTCCAAGCTTCTCCCTCTAAGCCTTCTCCTTCCTCAGGCAAGCAAGCTTCTCTCTCAGACTAGAAAGGAGAGAGAGTCCCTCTATCTAGAAAGTCCCTCTATTTATCCACCTTCCCAGCCCAGGTTGCGTGGCCTTAGTCTATTGGTATCATCTGGCCTGATCTTGTATACAGGGTGCACCTGCACAGCTCAAACGGTGAGCGTGACTTTACTTTGAGGTAGGAGGGAATCAGGTGTTAGTCATAAGACTCAGGTGTTAGTCATAAAACTTTGCTAAAGTCTCGGGTGCCTTCTTAGGACTGTC
>VZQC01013249.1:147847-263256 GCA_009823505.1 Rhizomys pruinosus | reverse complement strand
TTATTCAGGCAGGCAGGTCTTGTCAGAACGGTTTATTCAGGCACATCTTTTCTCCTTCTCCAAGCTTCTCCCTCTAAGCCTCAGGTCTTTCCCTCTAAGCCTTCTCCCTTCTCCAAGCCTTCTCCCTTCTCCAAGCCTTCTCCTTCCTCAGGCAAGCAAGCTTCTCTCCTAAGACTAGAAAGGAGAGAGAGTCCCTCTATCTAGAAAGTCCCTCTATTTATCCACCTTCCCAGCCCAGGTTGCGTGGCCTTAGTCTATTGGTATCATCTGGCCTGATCTTGTATACAGGGTGCACCTGCACAGCTCAAACGGTGAGTGTGACTTTACTTTGAGGTAGGAGGGAATCAGGTGTTAGTCATAAGACTCAGGTGTTAGTCATAAAACTTTGCTAAAGTCTTGGGTGCCTTCTTAGGACTGTCGCCACACCTGCTCCCCACAATTAATGAGATGGGTCTGTATTTCTCTTTTTGGGTTGCATCCTTGCCTGGTTTTAGTAATAGAGTGATACCGGGTTCATAGAAGGAATTTGGGAGATTTCCCCCTGCTTGTATACTTCTGAACAGTTTTAATAATAATGGTTGTAAGTCCTTTTTAAATGTATTATAGAATTCTGCTGTGAAACCATCTGGACCTGGGCTATTTTTTAGTTGGGAGGTCTCTTATTACATTTTCAATTTCTTCATATATTATAGGTCTGTTTAAGCTATCAATCCCCTCTTGGTCTAGCTTTGGTGATTGCCTGATTGGAGATATTCATCCATTTCTCTTAGGTTTTCAAATTTAGTAGAGTATAGGTTTTTGAAGTATTGCTGGACGATTGTCTGGATCTTTTCACTGTCTGTTGTAATGTTTCCCCTTTCATCGTGAATTCTATTCATTTGGAGTTGGTCTTTCTTTCTTTCTTTTGGTTAACTGGGCCAGAGGTCTGTCTATCTTGTTTATTCTCTCAAAGAACCAACTTCTGGATTGTTGATTTTTTTGTATTGTTTTCTTTGTTTCTATTTCATTAATTCTGCTCTGATTTTTGATATTTCTTCCTGTCTGTTGCATTTAGGGTTTATTTGTTGTTGTCTTTCCATTGTTTTTAGCTTCAGTGTTAGCTCATTTATCTCTGCTCTTTCTGTTTTTTATTTTTTTTTATATAGGTACCCAGAGCTATAAACTTCCCTCTTAGGACTGCTTTTAAAGTGTTCCATAGGTTTTGTTGTGTTGTACTGTCATTGTCATTTAGTTCCAGGAATGCTTTTATTTCTTTCCTTGTTTCCTCCTTGACCCATTCATTATCCAGGAGTGTGTTGTTTGGTCTCCATGTGTTCATGTAGGTAGTAGGGCTTATCCAGGTGTTGATATTGAGCTTTATTGCACTATGGTCTGATAGAATGCATGAAATTATTTCAATTTTTTTTGTATTTGTTGAGGTTTATTTCTGTGTTCAAGTATTTGGTCAATTTTGGAGAATGTTCTATGGGGTGCTGAGTAGAAAGTATATTCTCTGGTGCTTGGGTGGAATATTTGGAAGATGTCTGTGTGGTCCATTTCTTTTATTGTATTGTTCAGTTCAGATGTCACTCTGTTTATTCTTTGTCTGGTTTATCTGTCCAAAGGACTCAGTGGGATATGGAAGTCCCCTACTATGAGTGTGCTGGGGTTAATCTGTGCCTTGAGGTCCTGTAGAGTTGTATTTACAAAGGTCCATGCACCAGAGTTTGGTGCATATATATTCATGATTGTGAAGTCTTCATGGTTAATTTTCCCTTTGGTAAGGATATAATGGCCCTCTCTGCCTCTTCTAATTGCTTCTACTTTGAAGTATATTTTGTCGATATTAAGATACCAACTCCTGCTTTCTTTTTAGTACCATTTGCTTGGAATATTTTTTTCCATCCTTTCATAACATAAGTTAATGCCTATCCTTAAGGATGATATGGGTTTCTTGTATACAGCATACCAATGGATTCTGTTTCCTACTCCATTCTCTCAGTCTATGCCTTTTGATTGGGGAGTTTAGTACATTAATATTTAAGGTTATAATTGAGAGGTATGTGTTACTTCCTTTCACCTTATTATCCGTTTGGATTTTTGTGTAAGTTTCTACTTCTGCATTTCTGTTTTTATTAAAATTTTCTTTCAAGGTGCCTGGAGGTAGTTGCTCCTCTTCTCTGTCCTTTGAATTGCTTCAAGTATTCTCTGAAGGGTTGGTTTTCCAAACATGTATTCTTTCATCTTGTTTATGTCATGGAAGATTTTTCTTTTTCCTTCAACCAGAATTGACAATTTTACTGGATATATTAACCTGGGTTGGCATTTATAGTCGTTTAGCACTGGGAAAGCTTTGGTCCATGTTCTTCTTGCTTTCATAGTTTGGGCTGAAAAGTTAGCTGTAATTCTGATAGATATTTTTTCCCCTTATATGTAACTTGTTGTTTTTCTCTTGTGGTGTTCAGAATTTTGTCTTTGTTTGTTTGTCTAGCAGTTTAACTATGATATGGTGGGGGGAGTTTCTTTTCTGGTCTAGTCTATTTGATATTCTACTTGCTTCTTGTATTTGTATGGGTATGTCTTTTTTTAAATTTGGGGAAATTTTCCTCTTTTATTCTGTTGACAATCTGATCAATACCATTCTCTTGGGATTCTTCTCCTTCTTCTAAACCTATGATGCAGAGGTTTGATTTTTTCATAGTGTCCCACATTTCCTGGTTGTTCCACTGTTGTGTATTTTTAAATTTTTTCATAGTCTTTACTTGAGCTTTTTAGTTGTTCTGTGTTGTCTTCTTTTTTCTGCTTCCTCCATTCTACTTCAGTGGCTTTTTCCCATTCTTTCCTCTTTATTAGATGACTGTTCAATTTCCTTTTTCATTTCTTCCTGTATGTTCTTTATTATTTCCATTTCCTTTTGGAGCTTCTCCATCTTTTCTTGTAGCTCACTGGTTTCCTTTTTCATTTTAGCATGGGATCTTTTCAGTGTTTCCACTTCCTTCTGGAGTTTGTAATTTTGTCCCTCTAGCTCTTTCCGGAGTCTGTTATTTTCTCCTTTTAGTTCTTTCTGAAGTTTTTCTTTGTCTCCGTCTAAGACATTTTCTGAGTTTTTCATTTTCTCCCCTTAGTTTTATGATTTTTTTTTGAATATATCAGTGATTATTATTTTGGGATCTGTGTCCTGGGTTACCTCTAGGGAGATCCCATTGTAGGAGTCCTCCACTGGCTCCATAAAGTTTGGTGTGGAGTTATTCTGTGCTTTTCCCATATTGTTCTTTTGTTGTGCTCTTGGCATGTGGTTAGCCTTTTGCCTGTATTCTGAGATGAATCTTGAATGCCTCTTCACCTTGTTGAAGGATTACTTTCCTCAATTCCTTTGGGTGTGTTTGTTATATTCTCCTTATGAATGGAGTGTTGACTTGTCTAGGTTTTATGATTTCAATTTTGGTTATATTGGAAGGTATAGTTCACTTTTCCCTTTCTGTTCTGCAAGAGCTGGATGGCTAGCAATGCAGATGACACCTTCTGAACACTGTATTCCCTCTGCTGCCAGCCACTCTTTCCTGAGTTCTAGTTGGGGTGTTCCAGTTGGTGTGGGGTGGGGGTGGGGTTGGTTGCTTGCTTAGCCCACATGCCAGTATCCTTCTCCCTTAGCTGTTTGGGCAGCAGTCTGTGTTCAAGCCTTAGCTCCTAGTTCCCAGAGCCCTCTAGGTGGACCCACTGGTTCACACTACCCACTGGTCCACACACACTCCGCCCCTAGCTGCTTGGGCAGCATAAAATCTGCACCCAAATGCTCAGGCAGCAGTCTGTGTTTGAACCTCTTTTGGGTCTTTTTGAGACACAGTTTCCCGTTCTTCCCAGCTGGCCTGGAGCTCACCATGTAGACCAGCCAGACCTTGAACTCACAGAGATCCACCTGCCTCTGCCTCCCAAGTATGAGGATTAAAGGTGCACACCACCATGCCCAGCTAGGAAAAATCTTTCTAAATCAAACAGCAGCTGCAAAAGAAATAAGGACAACAGCTGACAAGTGGAACCTCATCAAACACTAAAGTTTCTGTAAATCTAAAGAAACAATCAAGGAGAGAAAACCCACAGAGTGGGAGGCAACCTTCATCACTGATACATCTGACAGAGCATTAATAAGCAGAATATATAAACTACTTACACAAAAAGAAGTAAGAAAACAAATGACTTACTCAAAAGATGGAGCAAAGAGCTGAACAGAGACTTCACCAGTAAGGAAGTAAAGATGGCTGAGAAACATCTTAAAAAGTGTTCACATTGCTAATAATTAAGGAAGTGCAAATTAAAACCACTCTAAGGTATCATATAACTCCAGTAAGACTGGCAAAGATAAAAAAAAAGAGAGAGAAAAAATGCTGGAGAGGTTGTGGGGAAAGGGGAACACTCACCCACTGCTGGTGGGAATCTAAACTTGTACAACCACTGTGGAAAGCAGTATGGAAAACCCTTAAAAGACTCAAAATGAGCCTACCACATGACCTGGCCATACCATTCCTGGGTATATACCCACAAAACTAATTGTACTGTAAAGATACATGCACATCTATGTTTATTGCAGCTCTCTTCACAATATTGAATAGCTGGTACCAACCCAAATGTCCCTCAACTGATGGCCGGATAACAAAAATGTGGAACAGCTACACAATGGAGTTCTGTGCAGAGGTAAAGAAAGATGACATCATGAACTTTGCGGGTAAATGGATGGAACTCAATGCCATTCTCAAAAAAAAAGAAGTGAATGGTTCCCTTATTTGTGGATGCTAACACCAAATCCCAAGTTTGCAGGCAAACTGAGAAACTTTATTATTATATTTCTTTGTATCTGAAGCAACTGTGCTGTTATAATATGAATCTCTTAATGGGCTCTAGATTTGACCTACCACTTATATTCACACATTGTAATTATCAATTATGGGTGGAAAATATGAATTCATATTCTAAAGTAATATAAATTTGAAGGGAAAAATGTGAACCACAAAACATATTTAGGAATTAACATACAGTTTATTCCCAGAGGTCATAATTTTGTCACATATGTGTAGTTTATACAGGCATTTGGAATAATACAAAAGAGAGGGAACAACAACATAAGGACTGGGCCAATGAACTCACTGATACAGTTAAATTTTGCTCAAAACAACAAGCCTCTGCAGAAAAATATCTTTGGAACACTGAGAGAAAGATGCAGGACATGTATGTCAGAATGCATAAACTAGGGTGGTGGGAGTGGCAGGGAGAGGAGAAGGTATCCAAAATGGAATAAAAAATGATATATGAAATATACAAAATATCAATTATAAAAAAGAAATGGCTCTGACATGAAGAGGTAACAGGTAAGAATGCTCAGCAGTCAAATACACATTCATACAGCAGTCACTGTTCTGGCCTACACTATTTCTCACCTGTGTCTTGACAATGCCAAGCACTTTAATTTCTATTATTTCTAGAAATTTTGATGCACTTCGTGTGTTCAGATTATAAAATGCAGCATTATATATCTTTAAATAGAATTATTTTAAATACAAAAAAAAAAGTTCTAGAGGGAATTGGACTGAAGGGAACACTGTTCAATATAATCAAAGCCATATACAAAATCCTACAGCCAACATAATCCTAAATGGAGAAAAATTAGAAGCATTCCCCTTAAAGGTGGGAACCCGGCCACTCCTCTTCAATATAGGGCAATAAGGCAAGAAAGGGAAATTAAAGGAGTGCTAATTGGAAAAGAGGAAGTCAAACTATCCATTTTTCCAGATCATATAATAGTTTACCTGAGGGATGCTAAAAACTCCACCAGAAAACTCCTAGAAACAATTAAGAGTTTCAGTAAAGTGGCAGGTTACAAAATTAACCTGGAAAAATCAGTAGCATTTCTTTACACCAACAACAAGCAACTGGAGAAGGAGTATAAGGAGACCTTCCCACTCACAATAGCCTCAAAAATAACAAAATACCTGGGAACAAACCTAACCAAAGACACCAAAGATCTCCACAACAAAAATTTTAAAACCCTGAAGAAGGAGATTGAAGTTTGCATCAAAAGATGGAAAAACTTCCCATGCTCATGGACTGGGAAAATTAAAATAGTAAAAATGTCCATTCTATCCAAATTAATATACAGATTCAATGCAATCCCTGATAAAATCCCCATCATGAGTTTCCTTACAGACTTAGAAAAAATATCATTAAATTAATATGGAAAAACAAAAGACCTCAAATGGCTAAAGCATTTGAACATATCTTAAAGATTCAATGAAATATTCTGTCAATTACCAGTGTAGGTTGTGAAGATCTGATTCCAAAATCTGGGGGAGAGACTTGGAGTTATACAAGAATTTGAGTCCTATCCTGATTATCTAGCTAAATATTCGTGGGTAACAATGAACTGACTATGAAATGGAACATGCTGAAAGTTGACAGTATAGTATCCAGGATCATAGTATTTATGAAGGCGTGTCATTGAGACTAACAATTAGGGAAGAGAGAAGAAATCAGAAAGGGGAAGGAGCAGAAAAGTTGTGCTGTCCAGCTGAGCGCCTGATTAGCAGGCACTGAGTTCTTCAGGTACACCCAGGACTCTGTGCTTCAGCATCTATCAATCAATGAATTAGCATCACTAAGAGCAAGGGTTTACTTTGTGTTTTAGATGAGAAAGTCTTTGAGGTCTTAGAGATAGAGGATACTTGATGTTGGAATTCCCAGGAGAAGGAAAAATGGAAGCTGTTCAATATCCACCAGAGCATCACACACATAAAAATCCATACCACACACACCAGACATACACATACTACCCACCACTCAGATATACAAACAACACACAACACACATATGTACACATACAAGCATACACCATAAGTCCATACACCACCTCCACAAAGCACACATAAAGCACATTCAGCGCACATCCACCCCCCCACACACATCACACATCACACATAAACACATCACACACATCACACATTCCCGCATATACACAATACACATTACATGTACAATAGTCATCTGTGAAATGAAAATAACAAATCCACATTCCATAGGTCTGTTCTATTTGACAAATGATTAAAGTAGCATAGACTTCAAAATGGGTTTTATTTGCATAGCAGACTAGGAATTATTTCTAAAATTAATTGCATAAAATAATAGATATAGAAGTTATTAAAATATATTAAGTACATAATGGATGTAATTATGTGATAATTTTTTAAATTTTATTTTTTTTGTATGTGTATGTGTGTACTATCTGCATGTAGGTTTGTGCACCCACGTCGTGCAATGCCGCGGAGGTCAGAAGAGGATCTCAGATTCCCCTGGAACTGGAGTTGGCCAGGAATTGGAGTTACAGACAGTTCTCAGCCACCATGTGAGTGCTGGGGATCGAACCCGGGTCCTCTGCAAGAGCAGTCAGTGCTCTTAACCTCTAGGCTATCTCTCCAGCCCCCATTATGTGATAATTATACATATCTATTACTTACACACATTGAGAAAAGAACTAAACAGTGAATTACTATTATCTTATGACACTGCAAGTGTTCATTTCCTATTACTACATGGACTGCTGAGTACCAGCTCCCAGAAATTGCTTAGTATATGAGAAAGGCTGCTGAGGCCCAGACCCTGGGAGTTAAATATGTAGTCCAGAACCAGACTTCTTACATTTTTCTACTCATGACCCATTTTGCCAAAGAAATTTTATATAAGGTTAAATATATAAGTATACAAAAATAGATACAAAAGTCAAACATTTTATTGTTCATAAATCATATATTTATTTAAAAATATTTTCCACTCATTATCCATGAAAGAAAGGACTGAAGACATAGCTTAATTATAGACTGCTTACCTGACATGCATCTTCTGTGGTGGTAAATGTCTAAAATACCAACAGTGAGGTGGTAGAGGAGGGGGAATCAGAAGTTCAAAGACATCCTCAGATACATAGCAAGTGCAAGAACATACTGGAATCCAGGAGATTCTGCTTCTCCAAAAGTAAATAAATAAAAGATGAAAACAAGGATTTGCACACTAATGATATGGGTGTGGTTATTTTATATAAAGGTTTAAATCTTGGCTAAATATTTGATATTGTAAGACAGAGCGTTTTCAGTGCTTTACGGGACTGGCTTATATTTTCATTTTATAACTGTCAGAGCTGAGAATAACATATACAATAGAAAATGGCAGACATATGTTTAGAGTCATTTCAGAAAGGAAATTCTGTCTTGATAATCCCATGTCAAAAGTTATTCAATGATTTTTATGAGACTTAAGTCAACAACTCAAAGAACAGATTTTAAAATCAAACATTCTAACACAATCCAATCCAAAGACATATTGATTGATACTTGGATGCCAAGGAATAATAAGAAAATATTAAAATCTTTGCCTTTTTGTGATTAAGCCAAGGTTTTTCGATTATAACAGAAAACTTTGTATGCACCATAAAGACACTGGAGCTATAATATACAGTAGTCTTGAACATGAGGCAGGGAGTTTCAGGCAGTGTTCATTATATCAGTGTTATGTAGAATGACAACATGCACAGTGCAAGATATACATGTGAGATATGCAGAACCAAGGCTTCTGTGAGATCATGGAGTGAGACGCAGGCAGGCATTCCAGAAACACTCAGAGTTCATTGAACATTGATTTTAGTTATTTTTTGTTGTTGTGTTCAGAAGCATTTTATTGGTGCCATATTTTTAGAGCTTCCACCACCATGGATGGTATAACTCATATTTTAAGAAGCTGATTTTGTTGTTAATCTGTAGTTATAGTGCTGCTCAATATGCTAAAAACAGGTTTATTGATGCCAATATTACGACTATGCAGTGTCTACTGTGTGTGTATATAACTACATTGCCCTAGATTTCATTAAGTGAGTATATACTGGTGTTTCCAGATGTGTTCCAATACTCATGCTGTATGCTCATTTCCCAAGTGTTAATGAGCTTTTCTTTTAATCCAGAGTATATCAATAAGGGCATATTTTAAATAAATTTGTAATTGAATTTTTGTGAGTTTTATTTATTGTATTTTGATAACAATTAGACCACCTCTCCTATCTGTACCCCTGACAGTTTTCATGTAGTCTGTCTTCTTCCTTAGGGGATAATGAGCAAAGTTTAAGTTTGCAGAGGTTCTTTAGTATGTGTTCATCCACTGGAGCCTGGTTAGTCTTCACAACAGTAAAGAAACCCGACTTTCTCTCTTAGTAGTTACTGAATGCCAATAGTTCCTTGGCTAAGGATGGGGCTTCTTCCTTAATTCCCACATCTCTATGCTGGGATTTTTTTTTTCTCTTTGGGCTTACATGGGTCTTGTGCATGCTGTGTCTATTACTGTGAGTTTATATGATCAACTTCCCAGCTGTCAGCAAGTGTTTCCTTATGGTCATCAATCACTTCTGCCTCTTAAAATCTTTCTGCTCCATCTTTTGCAATGGTCCCTCA
Source organism: Rhizomys pruinosus (assembly GCA_009823505.1). Taxonomy (NCBI): domain Eukaryota; kingdom Metazoa; phylum Chordata; class Mammalia; order Rodentia; family Spalacidae; genus Rhizomys; species Rhizomys pruinosus. Next base: position 253,801 of record VZQC01013249.1, on the reverse strand, counting down.
GGCTTGAGTGGTAGAGATTTGATATAAATGTCCTATTCAGAGATATTTTTTATTTGTTTAATTGCACTCTAAGTAAGACACTCATTACCAAAATAGTATTTACCAGCTTTATTTATAATTTAGAAGTCCACATGCCCTTTCCTTCTCCAGTACCCCTATCACTTTCCCTCACAACTTCATGTGCTAGTTTCTTACTATTTTTTTCTTAAAAGTATTTTTGTTGAATTCAGAATTTCATACCTTTATTTTGATCCCATTCAGATACCTTTCCCAACTCTGAACACTCCCTATTATCCCTTTCCCAATTTTATGTCCTCCATTATTATTTATCCTTTAAAACATATATTTGATTGCTGATTTTTCAGGGACTATTGATTCCAGTTTGTACATGCTAAGTGATCTTGGGTGTGAGTCCATGCTCTGGAATCTGGTCATCCTACCAGGCATCATACCTACAAAGAAAACCCAGCATCCCAGTATCCATCAGTTGTTAACAAATACTCAGTTAGGGTTGGGGCTTCCTACGCAACTCTCCCATTCCTGGTGGGCACTCACATGGCTTGGGTTTGCACAAGTATTACCTTTGTAAAACAGAGATTCACTATGTAATTCTGGCAGCTGTGGAACTCACTAAGTAGACCTGGCTGGCCTGGAATTTACAGAGATCTGCCTGCCTCTGCCTCCCAAGTGCTGGGATTAAAGGTGTGCTCCACCGTGCTCCCTGTGTGCTCTTCGTTTGAACCCACTGACTGCACTTACTGCTGCCAGCATGTGCATAGGTGTGGTCAACCTTTCAGGGGCCATATCCCTGAAGAAAATTCACCCCTGCTCCCTTAGCAATCTTCACTTGACAGCAGCTCTCAGCTATGGGTAGGACTTCAGGAGCCCCTTCCAATCCATTCAGGGGCTTTTGTTGGCTTGATCTTATACAGGACCTGAGCATTCAGTCACAGCTACTGAGTTCATGCACATAATGGGCCTGTCATGTCTGGAAAACAGTCATTCACTACCTTGGATTCTTAAAATACTTCCACCACTTCTTGAGTGATATTCTCAGTCTTGGGTGGAGTATAATATACATGTCCCATTTATAGCTGAGAATTCCAGAGTCTCTTTTCCTATGGATGTTGACCAGTTGTGGGCCTCTGTATTAATTGGCATCTACCTCAAAAAGAAGTTATTTTCTAATGAAGGTTGAGTGATGTGCTCATTTATGGGTGTAAAAAGAGGTACTTAAGTGATAGCTGATTAGAATGTCCACTTAGCAGAATAACAGTATTAAGTACTCATGTAGGACTAATTACCTATCTAGCCACAGGCTTTTGGCCCAGTTCATAGTTCTATCTTCTAGAGAGTGCCTTAAATTCAGTAAGATAGTGATTGGCTAGTCCCATAAAATTTGTGTTTCTGTTATACCAGTGGGCATATCTTGCCAGGCCAGTTGTTATTGTAGATCACAGAATTCCCAACTATGACTATTGATCATGATTTTCCCCTAGGAACATACATAACAACTTCTAGCTTCATGGAAGCTATCCAGTATGGATAAAACATTTAGTTCAGCATAAATTTATTTCTCTATTTCTAAGACAAAAGTGTGTGGTATCTTCAGTAATAGGTTGGTACCATCAAGTTCTACAGGTTAAATTCAAGCATTGGCAATACCTTGTAATTTGGGGGAGGGTCATGGCAGCCGGTTGATCAGTAGTAACTCAAAGAAAGATAGACCAAAGTAGCACTGAGCTTTTAATTTTGTAGGTAGCCTATGGTGCCTTGGAGAGGTGTTGTCCCACTCCATATATATATATATATATATATATATATATATATATATATATATACTTTCTAATACATAATATATATATATATATATATATATATATTAGAAAGTTACTAGAATAGTAAGTTTCCATGTGGCTTTTCCAAAGGTTATTAGTGTGTTGTTTATCTCCATATTCTCTCCTTTACCTGCCCTCTTCATGTCTACCCTACTTAACCCTTCCTGCTTCATTAAACCCTTTTCCTCATACCACCTGCATTATATAATCCTCCCCTTTGAAATACCACCCCCACACCCCCATACTAGAGTCCTGATTTCTATGGATACTCAGATTTAAGCACACATATCTAAGGATCCAAGGTTAGCATCCATAAGAAAAAGTACATCTATAATTTGGCTTTCTGGCCCTTGGTTTCCTTGTTCAGAATGATGATTTATAGTTCTAGCTATTTAATTAAAGTTTTAATACTTTCTCTCTTTTTTTCGTGTTTTTGAGACAAAGTCTCCCTGTAACCCCAGCTAGCCTAGAACTCACTATGTAGACCAGGCTGGCTTTGAACTCATAGAAATCTGCCTGCCTCTGCCTCCTGGGCACATATAATAGTGTATATATGTACTTAATTTATATTATTTATTCATCTGTTAATGAATCTATTTCTTATTATGAATAAAGCCTCAGTGAACATGAATTATTTATGTAGAAGGATTAGAGTCCTTTCACAATATGCTCAGGAGTATTCTAGCTAGATAAGATAGATCTAGTTTGAGCTTTTTGAGGAGCATCCACATTGGTTTCCATAGTGACTGTACCAGTTTGCACTCCAGCCATTGAGTATCATATGTAATAATTTCAAAATTGGTGTGTTAAAATTAAAGCAAACAACATTTAAACTGTATTGTATTTCTGTCACTGTAACAAATCTCCTGAGAAAACCATGTTAAAAAATTAGGCTTCTGATTTGAGAGCTTTCACTTACTGGGGTGGCTAGTTGCACTGCTTTGAGGCTTATAATGAGTTATCAGGCAAAGTCAGAAGTGCTTGCAGTGAAAGGCTGCTTACCTCACAGAGGCCAGGAAGCAATAATCAATAGGAAAAAGGTGAGTCCCCAAATTTCCATCCATGATTTACTCCTCATGATCTAACTTCTTCCAAATACTCCTGGCCTCCTAATAACCTCATGGGTTGGACAACAAACTTTGAATTTATTGTCCACAGAAAACATAATATCAGTTGTTCCCCCTACATTCAGCACCATAGAATTTTTAAAACTCTTGGACTTCCAAATCCTTTACAGTTCACATTACCACTTACAAATTAATATAAATCTGCAAAGCAATAAAATAATATCGCAGAAAGGATTATTTTGTCCTTTTGCTGATTCAGCATTTGTTTTTATTTTATTTATTTTTGTATGTGTATGAATGTACTGTCTGCATGTAGGTTTGTGCACCTGTGTCGTGCAATGCCTCAGAGGTCAGAAGAGGGTATCAGATTCTCCTGGAACTGGAGTTCTCCTGGAATTGGAGTTACCGACGGTTCTTAGCCGCCATGTGGGTGCTGGGGATCAAACCCGGGTCCTCTCCAAGAGCAGTCGGTGCTCTTAACTGCTAGGTTATCTCTCCAGCCCTGATTCAGCATTTGATTTAGTACATTTATTCCTCTGAATTTCAACAAATGTTGGTGGGGAGATGAAGTTTTAAGTAAATTGGATGATTTTTATATATTATATTTTTTTCATTAAAAGATCTCAAATTGTTTTAGGAAAACACAAAAGTATAACTGATATGTAAAAATAGAGAGATATAAATACTGATTAAACTATAATCCTGCAGAATAAATAATACGGAATGCATAGGTATTTCAGTATTTTGTAATATATCATTAACTAATGATTCTTTTGAATATTCAAAGATGTTTGCATTTATTTAGTTGTCTTTTCCGTTACTTCCATGAACTCTAATATCATCACTACTTCTTAACCTGAACAATTTTATGAGTGAGTCAGAAGATAAACTTTTCCAATTAGATCACTAATAAATTAAATCTATCTCATAATATTCATGGAATTTGCTACAATATTGATGAACTAGTCTTGAATGTTAATACTCAATAATAAAGAACACTTTTTCAGGGAAATATGGATGGTTTATTTCCAGGACGAAGGACCAGAAAACTTTTAAGAAAGCTCATAACTTAGGACAAGAAGTAGTGGATAACTTGTTTGGCCAGCAAACTTGAGAAAATATTTGAATTCCCAACACTTGCATAAAAACTGGATGCAATAGCATGCTTGTAACTTCAGCTATGGGGGATGGAGGTGTGACTCAGATACCTGGAGCTCATATCTTGGCCGATATAATGGAATTACTAACCTCCAGGTTTCGTGAGAAACCCTGTCTCAACAAATAGTTACTGAGAAAGAGAAGTGACTTTGATCTCTAGCCTTTACATGGAAGAGCACACAGGTCAATGCATACCTTGCTACACCATGTGCACATCCTCATGAAAACGCACAAAGTGCATGAGAAAAGCTGGCATTGTAGAAATGTATTGAAGTGGAAGGGAACCATCAGTTGATCTCACAAGCTTGTAGCGTGCATGATCATTGAGTCATCCTGAGCTATGCAATCCAGGAGCATTCAGTAGATGTGATGGTAGAGTTACTATCATAACAATGATAGTGCAGGAATGTCAGAGGAGAGCATTTCATTCTCTCACAGAGCAGGTAGAGAAAGCTTAGTGATATTTTCATGTTAAAAGTGTTAGATTCAGAACAAATTCCAACCTCCTCAAAACTAGTTGAATTTTATTTCCATGCATTTCCTTCATTATTCTGGTTTCAGTTAGAAACAGTACTTCTTAAAAGTAAATGTAGCATTCTCTTAGGTTGCTCTTATGGAAGACATGTCTGAAAAAGCTTTCTTTTTTTGTTTGTTTGTTCTTTTCAGACAGGGTCTCTTTGCATCCCCAGATCTCCTGGAACTCTCTCTGTAGACCAGGCTGGCCTTGAACTACAAAGATCCGCCTGCCTCTGCCTCCCAAGTGCTAGGATTGAAGGCATGCGCCACCACACCTGGCTGAAAAAGCTTTCTTTTTTTTAATTTATTTTTTTATTGGTACTTTGTGCATTTCATAAATGACATGCACATATTAACTACCCAAATCCTAATTCAGCCAAGCATATTAACATGGAATTTAAAAAGTAATGAGAGAGATTTTTCTCTGTGAAATGTTTGAGATTTTTATCAATTCCCCCCTCTTTCTTTCTTTCTCCTTCTCTTCCTTACTCAATTAGGATTACAAGGACACATCAACAGAAGTCTTTTAATGCATAAGTCTTAATATTCTGGCATGGTCAAGCCAACAGATCAGTACATAAATGGAATTGAAGATAGTTTCTAAGTTACAGTTCCCAATAGAAAGGGGATATTAATACTGTGCAAGGCCATATGAGACCATATGAGAACAGTATAATTGTCAGCCTGGTAGTCTGAGAACAGAAGAAAGGGAGGAAAGTTGTGGGCAGGAGTCTCCATTGTGGTTTTCACGGGAAGAAATGAGTGATGCCTTGACAGATGTGAATTGCTTGTGTGTAAGCTCAGCACAGGAACTGCCTCCTGTTGTCTGTTTCCTGGGGTGTAAGTGAAGGAGAATAGCAGTCCCTGCAGGACAGAGCCTCACAGAGGAGGTGGTGGATGTAGGTAGGCTTTGGTTGATTTGCCTATGAAGAGAGCTTCCCAGGAATACTATTTATTATCCTTAGAGATTGGCTTTGGTCTGAGAGGGTCGGTCCCTTCAGGAATGCAAGATAATCTTCAACACCACAAAGATGCTTTGAGGAAAGTCCAGAACATGAGACACAATGCAACAGCAACTCAGAATGTAGAAATGGACCCCAAAATACCACCATAATTACTATGAGATGAAGAGAGCTTTAAAAATTCTCAAATCAGTGTATGAAAAATGCAAGACTCACATGTAAGTGTGGACCTGAATTTTATGTTAGCAGTTTAGAAATTGTACAAACCAAAGAAATTAAAACCTAGAATACATTTATATCCTTATCTTATACCTTACAGATTAATTACAGAGGTTTCTGTTTGTTGCAGATAAATACTAAAGTTTATTTTAAAGTGCATCTTTATTGACATAGAGAATACAATAATGATTTAAAATATTTAATGGGGGTAATAAAAAGCATTATGTCTTTGACCATGCATTGTTTTTCAAATATTCAAACTGGTGTATTTTCTCAGTCATAATTTTCTGCATAGCCATTATTTGTATAATATTAGTTTAAATGTTGATATTCATTTCTCGAACAACCAATATCATTATCCAACTAAAATATGGAGGGATCATTTCAAAGCAAAAGATGATGTATTTTTATGGTTTAATGACTCTGTAAATGACATCTTGATGTTGACAAATGCATGTGGGTAGTTTTTAATGCCCAGTATCTCCTTATGTATGTTATTCAGGTTTCACTTTAACTTAGGTAATAATTGTTTTGAAATTATTTGTTTATATTTATGTCATAACAGAAATTTATTGCACTGCTTGAGATCATATTATTTTTATCACACACACACACACACACACACACACACACATACAGATTCTAACATGCAGCTCTAACCAAACAAATATTCAGTTTGAGACTGACCAACAGTAAATATTTGATCAAATCCATTACTTTGGATCAGATTTTCAGACTCTGTTGATATCTTTATGCTTAAAAATCATTAGTAGATGTACAAAGGCCTTAAAAATAATTTCAAATGGTTAGGATCACCTTCTTTTTGTTATGCATAGTGTCTGACACAAATTTAAAAATGAAGTGTGAATTTCTAGAACAACCAACAAAGCCTATCTTGACATTTTTCCAAGGATTATGTTCCTATAATAATCTAGATGATAGCATGATGGTCTCTAAACTTAGACAAAACCTTCGAAAATATTTTATGGAAAGTATTCTTAACAACTGTAATAAATAGAGTGCAGAATTAGGAAATAGATTTCCTTGATCACTCCATTAATTCAATATTACTTTTTCACTTCAGTGATACAACTGCATAGTCTAGATTTTCTAAAACCAGGTGATAAAAATATTGATAGGTCCAATTCCTACAGTGGTCCACATACATTATTTCAAGGTGTCTATTTATATAATAATATCATATCTTGAATTGATTCCTGGAACTATAATGAACACTGTAATAGTAGGAATTGCACAATTGTAGGGGCATTCCGGCACAAGAAAGGGCCCAAATATTTGAGAATAAATCCTCACTAACACACCATGTAGTATTGATGAAGAAATCTGATCTCACCTTCTCCGGACATTTTCTTGGGTATCATAAATTGTCAGATTTGGTTCTTGGAAAATCTTGATGTAGTCCTGTGGTACATACTCCATCAAGCCCTCATTACAGCAGTTCACAAAGATCTTTCCCCATTAACCCTTGCTAATGGAATTTCTTCAGGAAAATAGTTTCATCAGCTGCACTCTTTTGGGGTAAAGTGAAAGGACTAAAAGATCTGACATAGTAGATTTTTCTTCTGAATTTGACACTGAAATTCCATAGTCAATCATGTAATGAAGAATCCTGAAGGCATTCATTTAAGAAACTAAAAAAGAATCAGAAACACCATTAATAAAGAAATTAGCTTCAAAATTAACTGGTTTTGAATTTTAATGCCTTTTTTGATTCTACATAATGATTCTTGTTAAGTCACAATTGGTGTTTGACAACTGTTTTATACAATTCAATATCTTTGTAGCAATTAAGGAGGATTATAACCTAAATAGAAATGGTTCAAGAAATTAAATGAGGAGCAAGCCTTTGCTTTTGAATGAATAGATGAAGAAGTCACTAGCTGTCTGACAAGGCTGCACATAGCACTAAATATGCAAGACTAGCTGAGAGGTTCTGCTTTTGGGCTCTGTAGGCAGTAGCAATTCAAGAATATTTAGCACTAATGAAGAGCATCAGACCCATTCAAGTTAATTAGCATTTATCCTTCTTCCTTCACTGAGTCTTTCTCTCATGCTTCATTCAACATTAAGTCTAAGTATGTACAATTAGGAGTAAAAGTGGGGACTGAATTACATATCCTTGGGAAAAATTGGCAGCTGAACACAAGCTTCCTCCATTCAATTGTCAGCTTTATCAACACAAAGGCTCTGATTTTTTATGATGAAAAATATTTCCTTATTTTAGAAATTATATTTATGTGATAATCATTTATGAAATAAAATATTAAATGTCAAAGTAAAAGCCAATTAAATAAAATACTTGCTTTTCCTCTTTTTCACTTTTCTAACATTTTATTATATTATGACTGAAACAATATTCACAGTTTATAGAACTATTAGACTAGGTTCTGATTTTATGTTTTTTAATATATTTTTATTGTTATTAAACGTTTCCATACATCATACATCATTTCTCAATCCCATTTAGACTCATTTCCCTTTCCATGCCCCCCAACCCACCCGAGTTTATGCATTCTGACATACATGTCTTGTATCTTTTTCTGGGTCTTTCCAGAGGTTTTTTTTTTTTTTTCAAAACAGAGGATTATTGTCTAGGGGAAAACTTCACCGTTTTAGTTGTGTATTTTTTGTCCCAGTTCTTTTGTTGTTTTTGTTCCCTCCAGCATATATATATATATATATATATATATATATATAATCACCTATACTAAAGTTAGGTCGTCTGAAAACAAACTGTATGCTATTTGCAAATAGTTTAGAATTCACATTGTTCCATTTTGATTTTATATTACTCCAAAATATTCATACAAACTCTCCCCCCATATACTTAAATTCCAAAGTCTGAAAATAAATGGTAGGTTAATTCTAGAAATTATTAAGGAATTTACAGTATAAGAGCACATTTGCTTTCATATCACAAGGAATCTAACATTAACCTTGCTCAGTTTTTCTTACAACTAGGTACTTGGTGCTAGCATCCACAGATGAGGGGTACCATTCATCATTTGTTTTTCTGGGACTGTTACTTCGCTTAACATAATGTCTTCGACTTCCATCCACTTTATCTGCGAATTTTATGATGTCACCTTTCTTTTTTTCTCTCTTTTTTACTAGAATATGAGTATTAGTATTCCTATATGATAGAACACACCATAGGATTACATAAGGATAAATTATGAATGGTTGTAACGTGTCAATAAAAAGACAAAATATTGGAGATCTCCCAAGACCAACTGAAGCACAGGTAGGTAGGAGCTGGGTGATTCAGCAAGGCAGATTGTTGTTTGATTTAATTTAGTTGTCTCTGGCTTGATTGGCTTTTGTGGCTGTGGGGGCGGAGTTATCGTCCCAGCTGGTACAAAAGGTGGACTTGTGTGAGTCTTGAGATCAGAGATCTCCCAAGACAACCTGAAGCACAAGTAGGTAGGAGCTGGGTGCTTCAGCAAGGTGGATTGATGTTTCATTTGATTTAATTTAGTTATCTCTGGCTTGATTGGCTTTTGTGGCTGTGGGGGCGGAGTTATCCTCCCAGCTGGTATAAAAAGTGGGTTTGTGTGAGTCTTGAGATCAGAGATCTCCCAAGACCACCTGAAACACAGGTAAAGAGCACCCCCCTTTCCCCCCAACTGGGATTACCAAAGGAAGGAGTGTCCAAGTGGATTTTTTATTTATTTATTTATTTATTTATTTTTAATTTTTATTAATTTTATTTATTTCTGTATGTGTATGAATGTACTGTCTGTATGCAAGTTTGTGCACCCGTGTCGTGCAATGCCGTGGAGGTCAGAAGAGGGTGTCGGATTCCCCTGGAACTGGAGTTCTCCTGGCATTGGAATTTCAGACGGTTCTTGGCCGCCATGTGGGTGCTGGGGATCGAACCCGGGTCCTCTGTAAGAGCGGTCGGCGCTCTTAACCGCTAGGCCATCTCTCCAGCCCCCCCCCCCAAGTGGATTCTTTGGGGAACCTTCAGAATGGAAAGGGATGAGTGAGTTGGACTTCCAATAGAAATCCTAAAGTTAGAGAAGTCAACACTCAAGCAAGGAGTAAAGGAAAACAAACAAACAAACAAATCAAACAAACAACGAAGGCATCTGAAGGAGGCAAGCAAAGCAAGTCTTCAACACAGTGAAGAGGCTTTTGGGACCCACATTGGAATACAGGCAAGGAGAAGCCCATATGCCAGGAACACGAAAGAAGAGACAACATGGAAAGGTGCAGGATAATCCCACCCAAGCTTCAACCAACCCTGTGGAAGATTCCTACAGTGGGATACCCTGGGGTTGGCCCAGGACACAGATATCAGAAGTACAGTTGTGAACATACTTGAAGAAGTATAAGATTATAAAAGAGCAAATCAAAGAATTAAGAAAAGAGAATGACAAACTCCAGAAGGAAGTGGAAACACTGAAAAGATCCCATGCTGAAAAAGATAAGGAAACCAACCAGCAAACCAAAGAGCTACAGGAAGAGATTGGGAAGCCCAAAAAGGAAGAGGAAATACTAAGAAAATAAAGAAGAAGAAATGAAAAGGAAATCAAACACTCATGCAATCAAGAGGAAAGAATGGAAAAAGCACTCAGGATAGTTAGAATGGAGGAAGCAGAACGGAGGAGGCAGAACAAAGAATATCAGACCTGGAAGGATAACACAGAAACAACTAAATACCTCAAGTAAAGATTATGAAAATTTCAAACTACACAAAAGTGGTAACAACAGGAACTGTGGGACACTTGAAAAGATCAAACCTCCACATTCATAGGAATAGAGGAAGGAGAACAATACCAAGAGAATGGTATTGATCAGATCTTCAACAGAATAATAGAAGAAAATTTCCCCAAACTAAAACAAGACAAACCATACAAACATACAGAAAGCACATAGAACCCAAACAGACAAGATCAGAAAAAACAATAAAAAAATATTTAAAAAGACAGAGTTAAAAACAAAGACAAAAACCTTAAAGCCAACAAGAGAAAAACAGAGCACTATTAAGGGAAACCTATCAGAATTCCAACTGACTTCTCAGCAAACTATGAAAGCAAGAAGATGTGGAGCAAAGCATTCCCCAACCCAGGTTACTATACTAGCAAAAATGTCAACTATAGTTGAAGGAGAGAGAAAAATTCCATGTACATAAAAAGTTGAAAGAATACAGGTCCGGAAAACTAACCCTTCAAAGAATACTTGAAACAATTCAAAGACAGAAGAAAGGAGCAACCATCCCCCAGGCACCTAAAAAGAGAAACTCAATAAAAAGTAACTGCAGATGTAGAACCTAACCAAACTCAAATGGATAAGGCAAAAGGAAGCAACACAAACCTATCAGTCATAACTTAAATATTAATGGACTAAATTCCCAATAAAAAGACATAGACTAGGAATTGGATTAGGAAACAGAACTTGATATGCTACAAGAAACACATATTACTTCAAGGACAGGTACCACCTTATAAGTGAAGGATGGAAAAAAATATCCCAAGCAAATGGTACCAAAAAGAAAGCAGGTGTTTTGCTATTTTAATCCAGACAAAATAGAACTTCAAAGTAAAAGAAATCATAAGAGACAAAGAAGGCCATTCATTTTTATCAAAGGAACATACACCATGAATAGTTCACAATTGAATATTATATGCACCAAACTCAGTGCACCAAACTTTATAAAATGTTCTGCAGGACCACAAGTCACAGACTAACCCCAGTAACATTCATAGTAGGGGACTTCAGTACCCGACTGAGCCCTTTGGACAGGTCAAAAGGACAAAGTATCATAAACAGAGAGACATCTGAACTGAATGATATGATACACCAAATGGACCTCACAGACCTCTACCGAATATTCCACCCTAATAGCAGAGAATACACTTTCTACTCAGCACTCCACGAACATTCTCCAAAATCGACCACATACTGGGACACAGAAGAAACCTCCACAAATACAAAATGATTGAAATAATTCCATGAATTCTATCACACCATAACACAATAAAGCTCAATATCAACACCAGGATAAGCCCTACTATCTACAAGAACACATGGAGACTAAACAACACACTCTTGAATAATGAATGGGTCAAGGAAGAGATCAAGAAAGAAATAGAAGCATTCCTGGAACTGAATGACAATGACAATACAACACAATAAAACCTATGGGATACCTTAAAAGCAGTCCTAAGAGGGAAGTTTATAGCCCTGGGTGCCTACATTAGAAAACAGAAAGAGCACAAGTGAATGATCTAACACTACAGCTAAAAGCACTTGAGAGGCAACAACAGATGAACCCTAAACACAACAGACAAGAAGAAATAACAAAAATCAGAGCAGAAATCAATGAAATAGAAAAAAAGAACAATACAAAAAAATCAATGAATCCAAAAGTTTGTTCTTTGAAAGAATAAACAAGATAGACAGACCTCTAGCCCAGTTAGAAAGAAGGAACAACTCCAAATCAATACAATCCATGATGAAAAGGGAAATATCTCAAAAGACAAGGAAAAGATCCAGAAAATCATACTGGAATACTTTAAAAACATATATTCTACCAAGTTTGAAAATCTAGAAGAAATGGATGAATATCTGAAATCCTGGGAATCACCAAAGCTCAACGAAGAAGAGATCGACACCTTAAACAGACACATAATTTATGAAGAAGTTGAAAATGTAATAAGAAAACTCTCAACTAAAAAAAGCCCAGGCCCAGACAGCTTCACGACAGAATTCTATAAAACATTAAAAAAAAAAAAACCGACAACCATTATTAGTGAAATTGTTTAGAAGGATACAAACAGGGAATTCTCCCAAATTCCTTCTATGAAGCCAGCATCGCTCTATTACCAAAACCAGGCAAAGATATAACCAAAAAGGAGAACTATAGACCCATCTCACTAATGAACACAGATGCCAAAATTCTAAACTGGATACTGGCAATTCACATACAGACTCACATCAAGAAGATCATCCATCATGACCAAGTTGAATTCATACCAGAGATTCAGGGATGGTTCAACATATGAAAATCAATAAGCATCATCAAGCATATAAATAGACTGAAAGACAAAAACCACGTCATCATCTCAATTGATGCAGAAAGAGCCTTTGACAAAATCCATCATCCCTTCATGCTTAAAGTCCTAGAGGTAATTGGATTGGAGGGATCATTCCTCAATGTAATCAAAGCCATATACAGGAAACCCACAGCCAATATCATCCTAAATGGGGAAATGACAGAAGCATTCACTTTAAAGGTAGGAACTCTGCAAGGCTGCCCCCTGTCACCACTCCTCTTCAATATAATGCTTGAAACACTTGCTAGGGCAATAAGGCAAGAAAAGAAAATTAAAGAGTACTAATTGGAAAAGAGGAAGGCGAGCTATCCCTATTTGCTGATGATATGATTGCTTACTTAAGGGATGCTAAAATCTCCACCAGGAAACTCCTAGAAATGATTACCAGCTTCAGCAAAGTGACAGGATACAAAATTAACCTATAAAAAATCAGTAGCTTTTCTTTACACCAACGACAAGCAACTGGAGAAGGAATTCAAGGAGACCCTCCCACTCACAATAGCCTCAAAAACAATAAAACAAACCTAACCAAAGACACCAAAGATCTCTACAACAAAATCTTTAAACCCTTAAAGAAAGAAATTGAAGACGACATCAGAAGATGGAAAAACCTCCCATGCTCATGGATTGGGAAAATTAACATTGTAAAAATGCCCATTCTACCCAAACTCTTGTATAGATTTAACAAAATCCCAATTAAAATCCCCAAGAGTTTCTTCACAGGCTTGGAAAAAAAGTCCTTAAATTCATTTGGATAAACAAAAGACCCTGAATAGCCAAAACAACCCTGAGTTAAAAGAGCAAAACAGGGGGATCTCTATACCAGACCTCAAAGTATACTACAGGACTACAGTCATAAAAACAGCCTGGTACTGGCACAAAAACAGACCTGTTGACCAATGAAATAAAACTGAAGTTCCAAACTTGAGCACATACAATTTCAGCCATCTCATATTTGACAAGGGACCAAGAAGACACAATGGAGAAAAGACAGCCTCTTCAGCAAGTGGTGTTGGCAAAATTGGATCACCACTTGTAGAAGAATGAAATTAAACCCCTTCCTCTCACCCTGTACAAAAGTCAACTCCAGATGGATTAAAGACCTCAACGTGAAACCCCAAACTCTGAAGGCAATAGAAGAAAAAGTTGGCAGCAGACTACAACACATAGGTGTAGGAAAAGACTTCCTAAATCAGACAGCAGCTGCACAAGAATAAAGGTCGACAATTGACAAATGGGACCTCCTTAAACTCAAACGCTTCTGTACATCAAAAGAAACAATCAAGGAAGTGAAGAGAAATCCCACAGAGTGGGATTCGCAGAAGAAACCTTCACCACAGAAACATCTGACAATTTATAGAATATATAAACTACTCAAAAAACAAAGAAGAAAGAAAACAAATGACCTACTCAATAGATGGAGCAAAGACCTGAACAGAGACTTCACAATTGAGGAATTAGAGATGGCTGAGAAACATCTTAAGAAGTGTTCAACGTCACTAATCATTAAGGAAATGCAAATCAAAACCACTTTAAGATATTATCTTTCTCCAATAAGACTGGCTAGGATCAAGAAAACAAATAATACCAAGTGCTGGAGAGGTTGTGGGGAAAAGGGAACACTCATCCACTGCTGGTGGGAATGTAAACTCGTACAGCCAGTATGGAAAGCAGTGTGGAGAACCCTTGTTAGACTTGGAATGATCTTGTCACCCGACCCAGCCATACCACTCCTGGACTTGTACCCAGAAGACTCACCCCACCACAGAGATACATGCAAGGCCATGTTTATTTCAGCTCTCTTCACAATAACAAGGAGCTGGAACCAACCCAAATGCCCCTCAACTGACAAGTGGATAGGTAAAATGTGGTACATCTAAACAATGAAGTTCTATGCAGCAGTAAAAAAAGATGACATCATGAGCTTTGCAGGAAAATGGCTGGAGCTAGAAGATACCATGCTGAGTGAAATAACACAGTCCCAGAATAACAACCGACAAATGGTATCCCTCATCTGTGGATGCTAGTGCCAATTACCTAGTTGTAAGTATTTCTTGTGCACAGCCCTTTGAACTTTTGTCCAAGTAGTTGGGAGTGATGTATACTGGAAACAACAACAACAACAACAACAACAACAACAACAACAAACAAGAAAGACGGCATCATGAGCTTTGCAGGTAAATGGCTGGAACTAGAAGATTTCATGCTGTGTGAAGTAACACAGTCCCAGAAAAACAAATGATGAATGGTATCCCTCATCTGTGGATGCTAGCACCAATTACCTAATTGTATGGCAAACTGAGCAATGTCCATGTGATCTGAAAACAACTGTCATCTTATATTGTGAATCCTTTAAAAAATAATAAACTAATTAGAAAAGAAAAAAATACCAAAAAAGAGAAAATATTATTTTACAAAATATTTTAAAGGTTAAATACAATCTTTTTTTTTTTTTTTTTTTTTTTTTTTTTTTTGCCAACGTAGGAACCTTTCAACACTTCCCTTGGGAATAACATAACATCTTTTGGATGTCATCTTTCTTTACCACTGCATAGAACTTCATTGTGTAGATGTACCACATTTTCTCTCAACACTCGTTGTTTGAGGGGCATTTGGATTGGTTCCAGCTTTTAACTATTGTGAAGAGAGTTGCAATAAACATGGCTGTGTATGTGTCTCTAAGGTAGGGTGAGTCTTGTGGGTATATTCCCAGGAGTGGTACAACTGGGTCTGGTGAGTCTTTTATGGGTTCTCCACACTGCTTTCCATAGTGGTTGTAGTTTCCAATCCCACCAGCACTGGATGAGTGTTCCCCTTTTCCCACAACCTCTCCAGCATGTGGTATCTTTTGTGACCTTGATCCTAGCCAGTCTTATTGGAATGAGATGATGTCTTAAAGTGGTTTTAATTTGCATTTCCTTAATTATTAATGATGCTGAACACTTTATAAGATGTTTCTCAGCCATCTCTATTTCCTCACTTGTAAAGTCCCTGTTCAGCTCTTTACTCCATCTTTTGAGTGAGGCAATTGTTGATTTTATGGTTTTAATGCATCCTGTTTGACAGGAGGCATATTAACATTTCCACAAAGAAGGAAATAATTTCCCTTTCGGTAGTATAACCTGAAACCAAAAAAAGTTTGTCTAGTTAATCCTTTCAATTTTTAAACTCTTAATTTTATTCCTTTTTGAATAAAATATTACATGTGATTGTGTGTATGTGCATGCTTGTGTCCATGTATGCTCATATGTGTGCTTGTGGTGTGTGTGTGTGGGGGAGTGTGTTTGTTTATCTATGTGTTCATATGCTGCTGGAGATTTAAACTAGGTTTGCCTCATAGGTGCTATGCAAGCACACTGCCAGTGAGACATATCTTTTCCTAAAATAATAATATTTAAAGATTTTTTTTTTGCTTTTTAAAAGTATGTGTATGATTGTGTGTCCCGTGTGTTAGTGCACATGTGTGCAGGTACATAATGGGGCCAGAAGAGGTGTGAGATCCTCTAGAGTTGGAATTACTGCAGTTGAGAGGTGCCTCATGTAGGTGCCAAGAACAAATTCTGGTCTTCTGAAGGTGTGGTGTGTGCTCTCACTGTAGACATCTCTTCATCTCCAAGAGGATCATTTTTCACTAGGAAATATTTTTCTTTAGATCATACATGAAGTTCTCTTCTCCAGGTCTCTTTACACTTTTATGTTTACCAGGGGTTCAGATTCCTAGAACCTATGTCTGACTGATGTAGAGATGCAATAATTTTCTCATTTGACAAATCAATTCTTTAACATTGCTAGGTACTATTCACTGCCCAGTGGCAAGAAGATCTGTCTCTTACAATACGTGAATTAGAAGTCACTGAGGAGTTGCTGAAGGTGCTGTATTTTAAGTTCTATTTTGGGGGTTGTTCTCTCAAGTCCTTCAATATTTTGATATGTGATTTTTGATGAGATAATTAACTTACTGACATTTGGTTTCCTAGAAGAATTTTAAGGATTTATAGGATATGCCTAAGAAAATACTTATAAGTTAAAAATTAAATATGGAATATAATTCTTCTTATTATTATTATAATTATTATTATTGATTTTACCAAATCAAAGGTGCCAGGATGACCATTTTCATAGCTATTATTTTCACAACTCTGTGACCAAGGATTCTGTGCAGTAAATACAAAAATGCCTGCCAAGTGTTAAGAGAAAGGGAAGGAGGGAGGATGGCAGGAGAATACCAGAACACACTGCAGTATTCTAAGTATCCTTAGAGTGTTCTCACCACGGTTTTCTTTGATGTTCATTATAACAGTCTGTTTAGTATTGTTTTAAACTAAACAGAATTATAATTTCACTTTAGAATTTAACTGACTTACTTCATAACTGACATACCCTCATGTTTCAGACTCAGTATCTTTCCAGATAACGACAATAAATTTCCTTTTCTTCTAAGCACTGCGTGTCATTAGAACACTGTAGTATCATGGACACACTTCTCCATATCTTAGAGGATTGGATTTCTGTAACGAATTCAGTGCTATTGGCCTCCAATTTTAGGGATATTTTGGTGAAGTCTGGGAGCCTAAAATAAGCCAATGTTTATAGATATAAGCGAACAAGATTTAAAAAAAATAAAACTTTGGGTATTACAAATCCATTAATATTCTTTTGTCTATCATTGGCTTTATCATTTTTTTAAAATCTCAATTTATTCTCCACTAGAAGATGCCAGTCAAACCAATTTTATAGTGGATTGAGTCATTTGAAAGGATATGTTCTAACCTACTTAAAAATATGTTATTGTCTAGGCTAGAGAATTTTCCCCTCATTATCACCTCATGAAACAGCTGCAAGAGGAGCTTAGACTTCAAACCCTAATGCAGTTGTAATGAAGTGAAAGTTTTCTGGTCTGCTTTTGGAATCTTCCTCTTAGAGTTTTCAATCCAAGCCCGAACACACCTTGGCTTGGGTAGTCATGCATCTTTTTTCTTCCCCAGAACTTAAACTTTAAAGTCTATAGAACTCAAATGGAAGCAAGGAATACAGTTTTTTTTTTTTTTAATTGTGGTTAGTCACAACCTATGAAATGAATGAAAACCACATAGTGAAAACTTGCTTTTAAGTTTCTCAAAAATCATTGTAATGCTGGGATTCTTAAAACCAGATTTAATATAAGCATTCCATAGGGTAACAGCACAAGTTCTTTTACTGCTAGTGAGTTATGGAGGCAGCAAACAAGAACAAATTATTGCCTGAAAAAAAATAGAAAAAATACAGAAACACAGAAAGAGAGAGACAGAGGCAGAGGAAGAAAAAGACAGAGATAAAAGTTAAAGAACTGAAGACTGGGGCTGGAGAGATGGCCTAGGGGTTAAGAGCACTGACGGCTCTTGCAGAGGACCCAGGTTCGATCCCCAGCACCTACATGGTGGCTGAGAACCATCTTTAACTTCAGTTCCAGGGGAGTCCGACACCCTCTTCTGACCTCCACGGCATTGCATGACATGGGTGTACAAACCTACATTCAGACAGTACATTCATACACATAAAAAATAAATAAAATTTTAAAAAAGAAGAGAAGACTATTAAGAAGTGAAAGAATTTTATTGAGATATGGATCTACCTTATTCTAATATTTTTTTAGGAATTTCTTGTTTTATTTATTTATTTTTTTAATTTTCATTTTTTATTGATGCTTTGTGTATTTCATAAATCATTTTCCAATTCAGTTCAGGCATATTTCCCTTTCCCCTTCCCACCCCACCCCACCCCACCCCATCCGATCATGCATTCTGCCAATAACTGTCCTGCATCTTTCACTCAGTTTTTTTTTCCATTTTTTTAAACATAAGTGATCTTTATGAGTACGCATCCTTCTAGTAAAACCAATTTTGCAAGCAGTTGTGCCCAAACCCACACAGCCCATGGTCCCACATCCAGCAGGGGTGGCTTGTATGTTTCAATTAAGTTGATCAATATGAGTGTCCAGACTATATTGCTGTAGTTTCACCATTCACCCCAATCTTGAAAACGATTACTGTTTTAAATTCCACTAGAGAATTCTTATTGGTTATGATAGAGAAGTTGTCTTTGATATTATTCTAGAATTTGATATTAGTGACTATATGAATAGTCATCAGAGTATTTAGTAAGATAACTAAACAGCCCTTAAAGTAAGTACAATCTCCCACTGTAGCCAGTACAATTTCTGTAGTCTGAGTATCATAACCATCTCCCTTTGCTATGCATGGGAAAGTTCTACTTCTTAATAGCTACCATGTTATGAGCTGCTGAAATCTTTCTTAAAAGCCACACAACTACACACTAATACAGCATTTAAAGTACGGTTCTTAAAATTATTGCATAGGAAAACTTGGACAATAGTAACACGTACTTTTCAGAGGCAGGTGGATCTCTGTGAGTTCAAGGGCAGCCTAGTCTAACAATTCTAGAACAGCTTGGGAACTACAGCGGAGACCCTGGTCTCAAAAAGACCATAAACAAAAAAACACATACATTTTTTATTAGTAAAACTTAGAGAGAGGTTTTTTGTGGATAATTATAAAGTACTGTGTTCATTGTTATTCACATGTCAATATGTAGATAGAAGTGAATGGAAAGTGGAAAATTGAACAGCAAAATAGGGTGAGGTATTTTATTGTCCTAGTTTTTTTCTTTCTTGGGAGAAAAATGGACTAAGTTAATTTTTGTTCTTGTGAATAACTTCTACTTTATCTTTAGAGGCGCCTTCAAAGATCTACCTAAAATTATATTGAATATGTCCCTCAGTAAAGAATAGCACCAGGCATGGTGGCACATGCCTTAATCTGGGGCACTTGGGAGGCAGAGGCAGGTGGATCTTTGTGAGTTCAAGGCCAGACTGGTCTACAGAGTGAATTCCAGGACAGCTGGGGCCTACAGGGAAGAACCTGTCTCAAAAGAACCAAAAAAAAAAAAAAAAAAAAAGAATTAAATTATCACTTGAGCTTCAGTGGCAAATGTGGAAATCATTTGATTAAGGCAATTTCCTACTTTTGTGAAGACTTCCAAGGAATATGTTTTTTGAGGAACTTGTCCTATATGAAAAATATTACATTTCTGTCTGATGGGATGCACTTTTTAATGCCAGCCTTAATGTTAGATGATTAGTAAAGAGGAGAAGAGGACATAAGAATTGGTTCTATAATTATAAATTTTTGGAAAGGAAAATTATGCTCTATTTGATGAAGTTGTCCATGGGCTCCATTGACATATGTAATACATAATCTCTGTTCTGTTAAATTTTCTAATGATAAGCTGTTAAAGACTGATGATGTGGCCCTGCATTGAAACAGTCAACTTTGACTCAAGGAGAAGCATAAGAAATCTACTTGAGACACAGAATGTATAAAACACACTGTTAAGCACAGAAAATAGTCATTTCACTAAAAAAAAAAATGGTTAAATTTTGGCATTTGTTTCAAGTTTGATCACTCTATATTTAAAGACTAAAATTCTCATGGAAATTATATCTCATTTTGTTAAAGAAAATTGAGTGAGAGGATAGTTTGGAATGCATTCCAATTTGAACTATAACTTAAGGGTGAGATGTCTGCAGGAAAATAATTCATTGTTAGGACAGAACACTTCAGAAAGCGCAAGTCAAAAACAACCTTAAAAGTTGGGCCACAGTTATGTTGGAGGACCTTAATTTACTTTAGTGTGGCTGTGGGAGTGAAATGTGACAAATATAGTCATGAGTTCATGCCTATAATTGTTTTATATTTATTTGTTTGTTTGCTTGCTTGCTTGAAACAGCGTCAGTCTATAGCTCCAGATGATCTGGAACTTGCCATTCACATCAGTCTGGCCTTGATATCATAGCGATTTCCCTGCTCCTACCTCCCACCTAGGATTGAAGGTATATGTCACCATGCCTGAGGAAATATTTTATGCTTTTATAGAATTATTCATTGCTTATATGCTGTATTCATTTGCTTCTTTATTGATATGATAAAACCTTGACTGAAAACAACTTGAAGAAGAAAGGATTGATATCATCTCACACTTCCAAGGCACAGTCCATCTTTGAGGGAAGTCAGGTGGGAATTCAATGCAGAAACCTAGAAGAAAAACTGAAGCCAAGACTATGGAGGAGTGCTGCTTACTGGTTTGCTTCCCCTGGCTTGGTAAATTAACTTTTTTGTATAATTTAGGACCACATGCCCAGTGGTGACACAACCCACAATGAGCTAGGCACTCCACAACTATTATCCATTAAGAAAATGCCTCAGCTAGTGGGGCGTGGTGGCACACAACTTTAATCCCAGCACTTGGGAGGCAGAGGGAGGTGGATCTTTGTGTGTTCAAGGCTAGCCTGGTCTACAGAGCGCGAGTTCCAGGACAGCTGGGGTTACAGAGAGACCCTGTCTCAAAAAAGACTGAAATGAATAAAAACAAAACAAAACAACAACACAAAAAGAAAATGTCTCAGCAACATGGCCACAGGCCAGTCCAATGGAGGAAACTCCTCAGCTGAGTGCCTCTCTTTCCAGTGTATCAAGCTGACAACTGAAGACATCCAGCATACAAGTATTATGAATTTAGCCATTCAAACTCATAAATTCACTGGCCCATGTTCCTCTAGGTACAAAGAAAAAAAGAAAGTTGTTAGAATTATATTTAGAAACAAGATACCTCATGCTTTATTGGACTATACATGATGAACTGAATGATAAAAGACTCATGATAAACCATGCAAAATGGTATAACGGTCAAGCATAAGATATGAAGAGGATGAGGAAGAACATATAACTCGATTAATAAATCTGAAGTTTCCTTAGGAAAAGGATATCAGATACAAGAATTGGATGTTTAAAAATGTTGAAAGACAGCCGGGTGTGGTGGCGCACGCCTTTTATCCTAGCACTTGGGAGGTAGAGGCAGGCGGATCTTTGTGGGTTCAACAGAGTGGTCTACAGAGTGAGTTTCAGGACAGCTGAGGCTACAGGGAGACCCTGTCTCGAAAAGACCAAAAAAAAAATGAATAAATAAAAATAAAAATAAAAATGTTGAAAGAGACAGAGCTTTAGTCCACAGTTCATTGTAATGTTTGAGATGGAATTCAGTGAGAAAGAGGCCACATTCAGAAATACAATCTGCATAGGCTTGTAAAAGATGTTCACACAATTAGATAAATACTGAATGAACTCATCTTTATTACCCTATGTAGGATAAATTAGAAAGAAGCAAAACTATGTCAGGGAAACTGTAATAACAATTCATAAATCTCAATGGTACAAACCTTGGTGTTAGCAGTGGAAGTACACTGGCATCGTGCTCAAAGCTCAATAGTTGAGTCAAATGCAATTGATCCCTCATTTGTTAGCAAAGGCAAGAAAGCTTAGGAAATCTCAACGATATAAAGCCCAGATGTGTGGTTAAAGAACTTGTGCTATTTGTATCTCATGGAAAAACTGGAGTGAATTGCAATTCTTCATTGATAATGTGCTGTTCTTTGAGGTCATCTTGGACTGATCCTGTCATTCAGTGGACACTCCCAAGCCTAGTTTCCATCGAGAACTAGTATTACCAAAGTAAGGGGTACTTTTATCCTAGTAGTTTACATTGATTTGCATATAATTGGTTTAGGACTGTCTGTGAGGATGCAGCCTCCTCTGTGTATGCTGCCATCTCTGTAGAAACCTCTGTATGAATATGCAGATCCTAGTAGCACAGATTCTTTCTCTTTTAGCCCTTTCTACTTCATCACAATAATCTCAACACTACTTGAAGTAGGAAAAACCAACAACTGATAAATTTAAGTTGTGATTTTGGTTGAATGAATCTAAGTTGTGATTTGGTTGAATTTCTAATTCCAAACTTTTGTTTTCCAGTTCTTACATATTTCGTTTTGTTTCATTTTATATGAGTTCTAAATTAAATAAATTAGAAGTACTGAGCTAATGAAGAGATGCTATGCCATAAGAATTAGTCAAATTGGGGGCTGGAGAAATAGGTCAATAGTTGAGAACACTGACTACTTACTCTCCAGAGCACCTGAGTTTAATTGCCAGCCTCAACATGGTAGCTAACAACCATTTCCAATTTCAGGGGATCCATCCTCTTCTGGCCTCCATGGGTATTGCATGAAAATATGTACTTGCACACATGCAGGCAAAACACTCATACATATAAAATAAAATTAAATAAGAAAAATATTAAAAATTAGTCAGTTTGCTAAAAAGTTCCAGAAGAAATTATTATGTTGAATGAGAATAACACATGAGAAAAATAAGTGACTAAATAATAAATAAGACTTGAAATCAAAGAAACTGAATCCAGTATCTAAAATTCTGCAAACCATTCATGTGGTTGAAGATGGATATAGAGGGACTCATGGTGAGGTTGAGAAGAGTTGATAGGTCACATTATGAGGCAGCATATGGTAAGTTGGCTGTTTTTTTTTTTTCTTGAGGGTAGTGCTGTCTGATATAGATTAAGGTAGTCATTAGAGATTTGAGGAATTTTAGGTTATTGGAATCACTATGGGCTTGTCTACTTTGATCATGATCTATTCCTCTACTTGGCTCTACTGCTTTCCAGCAGAAAGAATAGACCAAGACCCAAAATATCCAAAATGTCCATTAGGCATTCGGACTAATGTATACTCCATGGCCATGTAGGATATGATTTGAAATGACATCTCCATGGTTCCAACTTTAATAGCTTAGAAGATTAAGGGACACATGGTGTATGACAGGGGAAGGCCTATCTGAACATTTTTAAATGCATGTGTATGTCAATAATCAATATGTAAGTTGGGACTAGAGTGACAGCACTGTTCATGATGGTATGTCTGTGTTCCCAGATCTGTGGAGGCAGAAACAGGAGGATCCCTGGGGCTTTCTGGACAGCAACTTTAACCTAATTGGTGAACTTGAGACCAGTGAGAGACTCTCCCCCAAAGAAGATGAAAGATGTTCCTCAGGATGACACCTGAGAGAGTCCCCTGGAATCCACAAACACAGACACACATGTGTAACCACACCCATACAAACAAGCGCCCCCCCATACATGAACATGCACTTATGCACATACACGTATACACACACATGATTGTCATCCCCTTAATTCCTTTATCACTACCTGTGTCTAGGACTAATTGCTATATTAAGTCACCTGTCTTTCACTGATATAATCACTGAAATATAGTTTTGCCTGACAGACAAAGCCATAATATTTTCACTTACAATTTAAATGATTTTGATGAAAAGGCTTCTGAAGAAATAGTGCTTATAGTGGTTTGGTGAACCGCTGTCCAGGAAATCTGCTTAGCACACAGAAGTTATTTAGACCTCCAAGTGAAAAGTCATTTTGTCTCCTTCCTGTCAAACAGTTTAGGGGACCTCTGTACTTTTCGTCCGATGTTTACATAGAAGCCCATGTTTGTTTTTCTTTGCCCAATTCTGGCTTTGACAGTTTTCTCTTGTTACTCTTGGTAATTTTGCTCAGGCAGGTCTTACCCAACTGAATCTAAGCTACTGTTCTCCCTTAGGCAAGAGCCACAAGGCCTGGTTCCTCCTTTGAAACTTCATTTGAAAGATTAGACTTCTCAACCTCCAAAACTTCATCTGGGTTCTCTGGAACTTCCAGTTTGTAATCAATGAAGTTTTCCTAACATCTTAGTTCATTTTGTGCAGTTGTAATAGAATTACAATGAGCAGACATTAGTTGACACAGTTCTGGAGGCTGGGAGTCCAACATGCAGCTTAATGAGACGTTCTTGCTATAGCATCCAATAGGAGATGGCAGAAGGACAGGAGATGAAAGAACAGTTGAGCTTGGCTTTTAATTTTAATGTACTTCCCCCATCTATTAGACTGATCTCTAGGGGCTTAATCATCTCTCAGTACCGTGATAGTAACATTAAATTTCAGCATCTATTTCAGTATGGTCAGGATTCAAACCATAGTACCACATTTTCAGTCTAACTTATGCTAACTCTCTTGAACTAAAATGGTGTTTTGGCTAAGGACGTGGCTTTTCTAGAGGTGACTCTCTTCCATTCTTTTTTATGGGGGGAGGGGAGATCATCATCCAATTACTTCACTTCCAGAAGATGAAGTAAGATGATTATCTATTTGCCAGATTTCCTTGAAGATTACAAGTGGTTGCTTTATACTTCATTTCTAGCACATACCTTCCAGATGGAGCAGTTCCTCTCCAACTTCCTGAGTACTCATCACCATTCCCTCCAGCTTTTGACTGAAAAACTTTATATGATAGCTTCCTCAAACTTGAAGTTTGTCTTGTCTGCCAATATTCTGGTCATCTGCATAGTTCCAGCCACTTTGAGAAGACAGATGGGCTGAGAGTGGACTGAGAAGAATCACAGGGCATTATAGGAATCTGTAGTATTGAAGATGGATCTCTGTATACAGATAAAACTGAACTGAATCAAACTTTGATTTATGATGTCACATTGAGTTGGAATATCACAAAACTCTCAATGTTAGAAGGATATACAATTAGTTCCATTTGTACAAATAGCTGCATTCCTCTTTCCCAGTTCTATTGCCCATCTTTCTCAGATCCTCTCCAAGGGAGGGTACAACTCCCTTTGCTTATGCAAGCATCAGGCCACAGGAACAACATTCATTATCATCTTATTGCTTCACAGTGGGTGAGCCATTCCTTTGGTGGTACTGAAATAGGTCAGCCCAAGTCCTTAGAGTCAGCCTGCTTGGAAATCAGCATCTACATAATGGGAACTGTAAATGCTTTCCTTTTATTTTGCTCATTTGAATGTTTTGTTGAGAAATAAATGTGGAAGTTAATGAAGCTGAATATGCTCAACACTTCATGGTAAGGATGAAGAGCATCCCACCAGCAGATTATTCATTTGGTTTAAGTATGAATATTTCCAATATCTATGAGGACTCCTAGACCTGTATCTTTTTCCACTCAAATTATAGGTGAAAGATACACCTGCCTCCCTGGTACACAACTTTATTACAATGACTTTTCCTCCATTTCCCAAAGAAGAATCTGATTACCTCATCTCCAAATTCCTATGCCAAAGTCCTTTCCACTCATAGCCACTCCTTCCTGATTTTCATGTTGTCTTTCTATAACAATATTTATGCTCTCAGGAGGCAGAAACAGAGGCATATGGATCTCTGTGAGATCCAAGCCAGCCTGGTATGGGTTTATGTATCGAGACCGTGTCTAAAAAAATGTTCTTTGGGGCTGGAGAGATGGTCTAGCGGTTAAGATTGCCTACCACTCTTGCAGAGGACCCAGGTTCTATCCCCAGCACCCACATGGTGGCTGAGAGCCATCTTTAACTCCAGTTCCAGGGAAATCCGACACCCTCTTCTGACATCTGCGGCATTGCACAACATGTGTGCACAGGCCTGCATGCAAACAGTACATTCATACATATAGAAAGGATAAATAAAATTTTAAAAAAAGAAAATGTTCTTTGCACAACATCAATGGAGCCACCACAATTACTCATTCTTCAATGTGACTCTTTCATGCCTTTGCTTTCCTCTAGATAAATTTGAAATACTTTATTATAACTTCTCTCATGTAGACTTCCTCAGATCTCTTACCCTACCTGCCTTGATGTGTATTATAATACTTCTTGGGATGAAAATCAGAATATTATTTCATTCAGTCTCAGCCATATTATAGAAGCCAGCTTAATTCAGTGGAGATGGATTCACTAGGCTCTCTCCATGTCGGATAAGACATGATTTCTTCTTTGTATATCTCCCCAGTGTGGCCAGGGCCACTGCTGCTGCTGCTGGATATTTTTCCTTTGTTTTTCACTTCAAGCACCTCTGAATAAAGATTTGAGAAGTATTCTGACTACTCTGCTTTTTGGCAAAATGGTCAGATATGATTTTCATGGCAGTCTTTCCATGTAGTGTTTTTCTTAGCATTCAGTGCTAGATCTATGCAGTCCTCCCATGATCACATCATGTCCTGTCTTTGTCTCTTAAATAAATATCTAGAACATTTCTAGGTTAATCTTTTAGAACTCAGGTACTACCAGAATTTTTTTGTTTAGAATTTTTATAAACTATGTTCACATTTGCCATTAGAATCAAACATTTGATCATTTATGACTGAATTAAAACTTAAGTGTCATAAATATAAACTTCTTTGGAACTTGCTATGATTTTTTTTACCTATTGTCTCTCTCTATTAGCATGGTGTATTAATGAGAGTTCTCTATGGGAAGGGAAACCATCAGATGAATATATTTAAAGGAAATTTAGTAGATTGTCTTACACAATACAGCCTGGGTAGTCTACTAATCACTATCTTTACAGAGAAGAAGCTTGGGACTCATTTGCTGCTCAGTCCATATGGTTAGATGGCATCCAAATATGGCAATGGAAGCCTGGTAAATTACTGGAGAGCCACTGGTCTTTAGACCATGTTGGAAAGTTAAGGAATCTGGGTTTTGATATCAGCAAAGAAGGGCAGCAGCACTGACAGCAGCAGCCACAGAGTTGATGACTTGCCAGCATGACAGGAAGGCAAGCAGGGAAAAAGTAGAAAGCCTTTCCCCTAAACCTCCTTGTATCTGGTCCTCTGCCAGAAGGTGCCATCCACATTCAGTGGATCTTTATACTTCAGTTCATATAATAACAAAAAAGCCTCATGGATGTAGCAGATGCTTGACTCTTAGTTGAGTCCAGATTCAGTCAAGTTGACCACCATGATTAACATCACAGTACAGTTAACTTTACTCTTTGCCTTTTAGCACCTCCTCTTTTCATTGATTTCCTGCCACAGCTTTGTGTCTCAGTATGGACTAAATTGTACATTTTCTATTTGTTCTCATCTTGAATTGTAATTAATTATTGAGGAAAATTAGGTATTTAAAATGGTTGCTGTGTCAAGTCTTGCTAGCTTATCTTTTTTGGGAACTAAAACCTACTCTGGAACGTTTTGCTCAATCCTATTCTTTCTTTTCAAATATATTAATTTCATTTATTTTAATTATATGTGTGTGCCTGCCTGAGTTTATGTACTCCATGTATATGCAATGCCCAAGGAGGCCAGAATACAGTGCTGAATCCCCTAAAACTGGAGTTACAAGTGACTGTGAGCCACCTGACATAGGTGCTGGAAACCAAACTAAAGTCTCCTGTAAGAGCAGTAAGAACTCTTAACCATTGAGCCATGTCTCTGGCCTCTCTGTCTGATATTTGTACATAAATTATCTCAACTCTTTTACCCTTTTACCTTAAGCCCTCAAATGTATACTAGACTCCAATTACTACCCTGAAAACCTGAACCCTAGTCCCTATTACTAAGATTCTTTTATATATTTACTTTAATTTTATTCTTTTTCCTTCTGAAGCAAAGAGAGGCAAATCATTCCTTTATAAGACAGAATATTTTACTGCTGAAGCATAAAGTCATACTATTCTCTGGAATACGTTTTTTAACAGTTTCCTCCTTTGGCCTTTAAATGTATTCATTTAACTTGAATCTTTCCATAATCTTCAAGAATTTCAACTTTTCCTTATGCTAACACTTCTGAGGCCTTGATTCCTTCTCAGTTGCCTTCTATCTTTTTCTCTTTGCTCTCACATGCATCGTGTGACATTCAGGGACCAGGATCTCTAACTTTCACTTGCTTTTACAATTCTATCTCTCTGGGCTGTCTTCTCACTGTATGGCCTTCTTTCATCTCCTCCCACTTTTTCCACTACAATTCTGTCTCTTTATTCACTGGAGCTCTGCAAGTGTAAACACTTCGCTGACATTTCACATTTCCCTTCCATGCAAAACAAGGCTATAAAAACTTTGTCTCTTTGTATAGCTTTCCAAATTCTCTAATCACTGCCTGTACTGCATCACAAAATAGTTTACCTGGGGACCCTAGGGTCTCCACAGCTTTCCTTCCCATGGTTCTGTTGCTGGACTCCTTGCCTCTTGGGTGGAGAGTGTCACTTTCTTCCCACATGTGCTTACTTTAAGTTATCAGTTTTGCCTTAGCTATCCACCTCTGTCTTTCAGTTCTTGCACAGCAGAGATTAGGTCTCCATACTCAGGACTAATAATAGACCTGTTATTGGCTAGTCGCATTAAATGATTTTCTACGATGAGTAAAATCACACTAAAACAAGATAGAAGATAAAAACAAATTTATACACGAGGGCTATTTCTACTTTTGCCTCAGTCCAAAATGTGTCATTTCAATTGATCACTCATTTTTTTCAGAAAATAATTGAAAGCAACTCAATTATGAATAAAGTGACTATATATATATATATATATATATATATATATATGTTCTGCTAGACAGGTAAAAATTAATTATGAATTTTAGAATAATAAGTTATGAATTAAGATCACAAAAGTCTTTGAGTAAAAACATCTTTCATTTGCTTCTAAAGAAATTGCTTAAAAAATTCTTTTCTTTGTAACCAGATAAAGCAAAAATCAATAAAAGCCATGCTTCAGTCTTAATTTCTTCTATCTTCTTCATCATTCAACCAAAAAGGATTATCTTGGGTAAATTGCACTTTTCCTAAGAGGGAAAAGATAGAGGTTTTGAGAGGAGGGAGATGGGTAGTGTCCCTCTGAAAGATGCTGGAGAAGAATCTTCCAAACTGTTTCACATCCTGAGGCTTCACAGCTGTGTCCTGCTACAGTTTTTGTGTGAGTGCATCTCAAAGTGCAGAACTTTAAGAGAGGAGAGTTTGCTACTGTTCATGTACTCAAGGGGCCTCAGGACTCTGAAAATGAAAGTGGAGAGGGTAGAAACAGGACAAGAGGGAGACAAGGAGAGGAAAATAATCATCTCACACCAAAAGGACACCCTGCACATGTGCCAGCATAAGTTCAGAGGGAGAAGCAGATCTAAGCGAAGAGTCATGCACGCGCTAGTGAGCCACATGAACACACAAGACTGAAAAGTAGGAGAGACTCAAGATCAAGATGGGTCAATACTTTTGAAATTCTAACTGTGAGAATGCTTATTCATGGGGAGACTTCATTACTGTTTCTTTTTCAGAACACATTTGAACAAGAGTCTATTCACTCAACACAGAAATTTCAAAACTGTAGCTATATGGTCATTTTCTCTTGTGGATGATGGTCATGTGATCTACTCCATTGTCACTGCTGATTGGGGAAGCTACAAAACGTTCATCCAAGTGATGTTTGTGTCTCAGTTAAGGGTTACTGTACATGTTTATCTCAAGAGATGATAGAGGGACTCCAAGCACTGACAGCTGATTTACTTATATATGTTTTTCTTTTTTTTTACATAAATTTATTTATTTATATATTTTTAACAAATCTAGACCCGTGTTCCTGCTCATTCCCCCACCCCGCCAGAGCTCATGCATTCTGCCAAACATGCTTTCCGTCTCTTAGTCTTTCTCAATATTTTCCATGGGGCAGTTGACTGTTTTGAGCAGAAGTTCACTGTTTCAGTCAGTTCTTTGATGCAGTCTTTTCTGTCGTTGTTGTTGTTGTTTCCAAAATGCATTATGCCCAACTGCTTTGTACAAAAGCTCAGGGGGCCCTACACAAGAAATACTTACAACTGGGTAATTGGCACTAGCATCCACAGATGAGGGATACCATTCTCTATATATGTTTTTCATAGTGCCTGTCATAACACTTTGTTCAAAAATGTGTTCATGAAAAGTTATTGAATCTGGTAATTGGTTTTCAAATTTAAACATATGAGCAGTTTTCACCAAAATTGCTGAATAAGTAAAACTAAAAGGAAGAAATCTTCAGAATATCTGTTTCTATGTTGTTGTTTAACTTCTTGAATATGTTCTTGAATATGTCTGAATTTGTAGATAGGAAAACAGGATAATTTACCCAATTATATGTTGAACTTTACTGGTGTTGTCTCTTATGACAGATATTTCTCAATTTTGATAATTCCAAGAGATTATTTAAAAAATCATGTCTCATAATTCATAAAATGAGCCAAATTCAGATGGCTTTATTTTTTAATTATTTTGATTGAGTTTCCAATACTAGGTTTGTTGTAGGTGATCTAGTCAGTAAACACTCTAAGAGTGTGCACAGAGTTCTAACGGCTTTAGGTTTTATACTTAGTCCATAAGATGAAAATTGGCTTTTCTTTATATTCTATGGTTTTGTTTGTTTTAGAAACATTTTTAGCCCAGTCAGGCCTTAAAATTGACATGTTCCTGCTACAATCTCTGGAAAGCTTAGATTTCAGTTATGTGCCACCACCCTCACCTCTGTCTAAATATTTTTTAACTTTTTAAATTGTAGACATTTCAGTTTTCCTAAATTTTGATGTTTCAATGTCATTTAACAGTTTAAATTTTCTTTCTTTTTATGCTTTTATTGATGTTTAGTGTATTTCAGACATCATTTTTCAGTTCAATTTAGGCATATTCTCCTTCCCCCCCAACCCCAGATCATGCATTCTGCCATAACTGTCCTGCATCATTCTCTCAGTCTTTTTATATGTTTAGGAATTCACATTTTCCTCCATTAATTTTATATTACTCGTGGCTATCTATGTGTATATATGTTAATATTATAGTATATTAGATTGGGCAGGGAGCAGTAAGTGAAGATAGATGAGAGGATGTAAATAGCATCAGATTATATTGTATCAAAACTTCCAAACATTCGATAAAATTTAACTATGTATGGATCATAGCTCTACCCATAAAGATAACACACTGAGTACAGGGACAATGTCTGAGTCTTGAGTTATCACAGCATAAACTTGAACTATGGTCATATGTGAGCTCAGTTTAAGGAATTGAGAGGCTGAGATTAGTTAGCAGTTTTGTTTAGTTTATGAGAACATCATGCAGTATGTTTTGATAGCATTCAGACCTTTTCTCTCCTCTCTACTGCCATCCTACCTCCCTCCAGCTTCTTGCCCTTATATTATTGTTTTTCTTTTCTAAAGGCCTATTAAGTCTAATATGTGTCCCCACATGTTCTTTGTATGGAATTCTCTCTGGTTCTGGTCAACCAACCAAACATCACATCAGTATCAACAACTGACTCCCCATCTCCCAGCAGCCAACATTTGCCACTAGATCCATAGTTAGGACTGTGGGATTTTGTCCAACAACTCTTTCATCTGTGCAGGGACTTTGTCTGGCTTGAGCTTGCACAATATGTGCATGCTGTCACAAGTACTGTAGGTTCATATGTACCACTACCCCATGGTGGTCAGACAATGGCTTCCTTGTATTCATTTACTACCTACACACCTTACAGTCTTCTCACCTCCCTTTTCTGAATAATCCTGCAGCCTTAGTGAGAAAGGGTGTGATATCAATGTCTCATTTAAGGTTGGGCATTCCTCAGTTTCTTATCCTCTCTATGTTGATCATTTGTCTTTGAGTTAATTGCCACCTCTACAAGAAGATTTTCTAGTGATAGTTGAGAGACACACTAGTCTATTGGTAACAATATGTCATTAGAAGTCAGTTTAAAACTATGTCTATTTAGCAGAACAGTAGTACTAAGTTCTCCCCCTAAGGCCTGCAATCTCTTTAGCCACAGGTTCTTGGCCCTGAAAACAGTTCTAGTTTATGGACCCCATCTTTTGCATGGGTCTTTAAATCCAAGCAGAAGGTGGCTTTAAATCCAATCAGAAGGTAGTTGGTTACTCCTGCAAACATTCCTGCCAGTATTGTACCAGTCATCAGAACTTGCCAGGCCAAGCATTATTGTAGCTTTCAGGGTTCACAGCTGGTAAAGGTTAGGATTAGCTTCATATTTCAGTAGTACGCATAGCACTTTCTGCAACTATGAAAGTTATCCAGTAGAGGTGAAGATTTGAGGTCAGGACCATCTTAACTTCCCCTCTTTTTGTCTAGAACTCATGTATGTAGTGTCTTCAGAAACAGGGTCTTCTTGTCAAGCTTTGGCACATAACCAAGAGCAATGGCAATGGCCAGTGTTGTTTGAGGATCATGGTACATCTGCGTTCAACAACTCTGAAGGAGGAAATCCATTTATGGCTTTGGGCTTTTGATTTGCTAGCCTGTGGTATGTGGTAGGGCCATTGAACCCCCTGTTAAAGGGTAATTCCATGTAAACTCTGTTCATGTTGTATGCATGTGTATTTTAAGAAGCTTCCACAGCAGTAAGTTTCTAACAAAGGTCTTTAGTGTTAGTTAGCCTTTCCGTTACACCTGCCTCTGTCCTGCCTTCCCAATCCCTAACACATGTAAACCTTCTTATCGTGTCATTCCTCCTTTCCCCTTTATATTACTTCATTGTATCTCCCCTTCCAGGGAGCCCACACATGCCCGCTTTTTAGTTTTTTTTAACTTCTATGGATTTTTAGAAACAAATAACACATATGTAAAGATCCAAATCATCTAATTATGAGAAAGAACAGGCAATATTTGTGTTTCTGGGTCTGAGTTACAGCATTTCAGATGGTCCATTTACCTGCAAATTTCATAGTTTCATTTCCTTAACAACTGAATAATATTTAATTGTTAAATGTTTCATACTTTCATTATTAAGTCATGAGTTGGTAGACATCAAGGTTGTGTCTTTTCCTGCCTATTTGTTGGGAATAGATCAGTAATGAACATAAACAGGTATCTCTGTAGTGGAATGTAGAGTGCTTTGGGTATATGGCCACAGGTTTTATGACCATAGATTACTTTTTTATTATTGTCACCACTTAATTTATGAGTTATCTTGATGACATACCTACATAATACAGAGGATATTAAGTGGGGTGTTTTTGTCTCTTTTGGAATGTTCATTGTCTCAATATTTGTGTCTTATAAAGGGCATATGTTTGATATACTCTCAATATATAATTCTTAGAAGATATTAGATGTTAACAGACAAATCCATGAGAGTGCTTTTTCTTTTTTATTTCATTTTTATTTATTTTTTATGTGTATGAATGTACTGTCTGCATGTAGGTTTGTGTACCCCTGTCATGCAATGCCGCAGAGGTCAGAAGAGGGTGTCGGTGTCCCATGGAACTGGAGTTAAAGATGGTTCTTAGCTGCCATGTGGATGCTGGGGATTGAACCCGGGTCCTCTGCAAGAGTAGTGAAAGGCTTTTTTCCCCAATGCAAAACAGGCCAGATCAAACTAGATTAACAAAGTATAAAAGGAGGCTTACTAGGACACTCTCTTGGGCGGGCCCACTGGTCCCAGAGAGGGAGGCCAGGGGAGTAGGGCGCTTGGGCTGGGGATGAGGGCTTTTGTAAGTTCTGGGGAGAGGAAGATGAGGTAATGGTGGTGAGACAAAGCATGCACTTGTAAGGGCAGCACTGGTGCAGTGGGAGGGGACAAAGTGGGTTTTTAGTGTTCATCATGAAGCTGGAATATAACCATATACGGTCTTAGGCTGTGCTCTCATCAGGAAGGGAAGTTGCATCAGCTGCCTGAGATGAGGTAGGATTTTGACCAGAAGAGAAGGGTGGTAGGTGCCATCTTTACATTTCTAAGCCCAGGCCCTGCCTAACAAGTAGTTGGTGCTCTTAACCGCCAGGCCATCTCTCCAGCCTCGAGAGTGCCTTTTCACTCCCATTTATGTTAGCACCAGAAGCCAGCCAGTTCTTACCTAGTGCCTTTCAGATTTCCATGATAAAGTACAGGATTAAATCTCACTAGGTTTTGTATTTTTTTAATTAACATGAACTACATTAACTAATTTTGCTTATCCAAATAAACTTTAGAAATATTATGGCTGGGTGCGGTGGTGCACACCTTTAATCCCAGCATTCAGGAAGCAAAGGCAGGCAGAACACTGTGAGTTCAAGGCCAGCCTGGTCTACATTGTGAATTCTAGGACAGCTGGGGCTGCAGGGAAACCCTGTCTTGAAAAGACCAAAAAAAAAATATTATGAAACAAAAGAGCTTGGGAGCAGAATGTTATTAATCAATACCATGATATTAATTTTTTTAATTAAATTAATATATGTAGAAAAAAATTCACAAGTTAAAGTGTCTCTTTCTTTGCATATGGTAAATTAGTCACAGATATCATTGTTCAGTAAGCTATTTCCTCACTCAGCAACTTAGAGAAACAGTCTTCTAGTACCATGCATATGCCTATGGTCAGGCTGTAGGCTTCAGCTGCCCTAGATTTTGAGCAGCTGTACATCTGGACCACAGATAAACGGGGGACCCAAGGCACAGTTAGAAGTTTAAGACAGCAAGCAGAAAAAGAAAATCTAGCACCCATTTCAAATTTGTTAAACTGTCATCTGTGTCTATTTGTTATTGGACAAAGAAGAAAGAGAAACCCATAGAGTAAGATTCAAAGTTGAGAGTGCATTCCAGAGCTACTAATTCAATGTCCTTTAAAAATGGATAGATATTGGGCTGGAAAGATGGCTTAGTGGTTAAGAGCACTGGCTGCTCTTACAGAGGACAAGAGTTCCATTCCCAGTATTCACATGGTGGCTAAAAACCATTAGTAACTCCAGTTCCAGGGCATCTATACCCTTTTCTGACCTAAGCAGGCATTGAACAACATGAGTACACTTGAATACATGCAGGAAATACACTCAGACATAAAATAAAATAATTAATAATAAGTTGTTTTTGTCAGGGGCATCTTCACAAGTGGCAACCCAAAAGAAATATTTAAAATATTTAATTGTCCTATATAAAGTGTTTGTATTTATGGCATAGCAAATGATATTTTATTACACAATGTGTAAAAGAGATTAGCCTATCTATCTTCTCAATTATTTGCTATGTACTGTAGTTTTATCCTTGTTTCTTGCACAGGATTATTTTGGGGAAGTGACTCCGCATGTGCACAGGGGAAATGAATGCACATAGTCTTCCTCTACTTTTAATGGAAAATCCGGAGCATAAGGGTGCCCTTGCACAGCATGAGATGCACGGTTTGGAAATTTTCTCACATTACTCCTGCCTAATTTTCTTCTCATGACTTAAGTGAGAACAGTATAGCAGAATGATGACAGAGAATGAGTGTTGTGAGTACAAAGACTTTGGTTACATTCTCAGGCAATCATGTTTACTGTTACTTAGCTGCTTAGCCTTAAGTCCAAGTCTTTGTCATTGTGGAAAGAAAATACTCCTAGTGTTTACTTCTCTTTACTTCTTTCAGGATGTTGAATTCAATGCAATGACTTGGGTATTCATAATTGTTCTTCTTCCATAACAAAACACCATGGCCAAGGCAAATTATAGAAGGAGGAGTTTATTTGGATTGTGGTTCCAGAGGAATATGAGTCCATGAAAGTGGGGAGGTGTGGTGTGGCAGAGTTGTTCAGAACAGAAATGCGAACGCTCATATCTTAAAATCATGAGGAGAGGGAGAGAGAAAGAGAGAGAGAGAGAGAGAGAGAGAGAGAGAGAGAGAGAGAGAGAGAGAACAAGCAAGCTGGAAATGGGAAAAGGCTGTGAACTCTCAAATCCCACCCCGTTGATGCGCTTCCCCTAAACAGGCCATACCTCTTAAACCAGCATGGCCTTCAAACAGTGCCACCAACTGAACAAGTCTTCAAATTCTTGAGCCTATCAGGCAAACACCACACTGACACAGACTCAATAATCAAGAATGATAATTAATAGCACTTCCAGGGAAGCTCTCAGAAGATATTGACATAAGGAAGGTACACATTATTCTTATAATGACAACCAGGATGCCTTCCAAGAGGTAATGATATTTGAAATGATTGCTGAAGAATTTTGCTGGTCAGTAACTATACTGAAAGATAGCTGAAGAATGTACTGCTGTAAACTGGAGAGATGGCTCAGAATGTAGAACTTGCTGTCCAAGCATAGCTTCAGATCTCTAGCAATGATACAAATATCAGGCATTCACACAGGATCCTGTAAATCCAGTGTTACAAGGAGCACAGGATGTTGGATCTTGCTGGGTAGTCATCCAGCTTTACTAAGAAACTGGGCTTTAGGTTCAGTGAGATGACCCGTCTCAAGTGAATAAAGACAGAGTGATAGAGCTGGATAGAGGATGTCTTTCTCTGGCCTCCTCTCGTGGGCAGACACCTGAGTTCAAAGAAGTGTGCATACATACATATTACATATGCACACTTTTAAAAAAATTAGCAATTTCTATCTTGGATTAATGAAAATGAAAAGTGATTGTGATAGTAGAAACAGAAAGAGGGTCTCTAAAATTCTTGGAATTTTTCTGTGCCCTATAGCCCCATTCTTTGAAGATTTGTTTTATAATCTTACCCCTATCAGATACCCATATAGCATCCATCCGCATTTATTATTTCCTTCTCCCATGTTCTAATAAAAGAAATCAAGGCCACAAAGTACAGGATAGTTGGTGATTTATAATTAAGAAAGCTGTTATAGCAAGAAACCAGTTGCTAGAAATGGACATGCAGCTGGTAAATAGCCCTCATTAATTTAAAATAAAATGTAATTTTATATCAATACTGTTACTTTATGAGTTTCAAGAAAACAATATATATTTTATAAGTAAACACACTATTTAGCCATGGACAAATAGTGATTTAAGTTACAACCATGAAAATGTTAAGTTACAATGAAAGGCCACTTTCCAGTTTCCCATTTAGAGGATCACTTATTGTTCATAACTCTTCTAATTGAAGGCTTATTGTATTATTCTGCTGCATAGCGTGATTTCCTGTTATTTGTCTAATGTTTTTTAAAGAACAGTAATTTAATAACTAGTGATATTCATCCTCAGCTCTAACAAATGTGCTATTTCATGAGGCCTGTTTGCAAAACAGTGTTGCAGCCACTGTATAGTCCATGTTCTCCATTGGGTGACTTGGACAAATACAAAGCCCCAAATAATCCCAGGACCCTGGGATGGAGCTTCTAAAATGAAAGAACTTTAACTTTTAAAGCACTGTAGTTTTATTTCTCTTGAAAACATTTTTGGTTTACATTTGCTCCTAAGAAAGATAATTTTATTCCTTTCTTAGAGAAAATTTAAACAGTGTATTTCAGGTCCAGAGAAACATTGTTAAAGTTTATTATCTATAATGTACAAAAGTATCAAGAACCCTAAGATTATAAATAACACAGAGCATCACCTAAAGGCAGTTGAATTCCTTGTTTAAACTTAATCACATTTATTTGTTGATTATATTCCATCTTCAAATGTTTTATTACAGACTATTATCACATAACTTGAAAATTTGGACTCTGACAAAAATTGCTCTTATCCAAGATGAAATATCTGGTATTTAAAAATACAAAGACACAGCCAGTGTTTTTCCTCCTTCCCCACCTGTTTCCTTCTTTCCTTCCTTTTTCCAAGATGACAGTTTTAAAAATGAAAACCCAGTGTTTGGTTTTGGTTATTAGATATAAAAGTTGACTATAATTTTGATGAAAATCTTTAAATATTTTTAAGTTTATTTCGTATTTTTTTAATTAGTTTTTATTGATGCTTTGTGCATTTCATACATTTTTTCCAATTCAGTTCAGGCTTATTTCCCTTTCCCTTCCCCCCCCATCCCAGATCATGCATTCTGCCATAACTGTCCTGCATCTTTCTATTTGATTAGCTCCAATACTCATCCAAGTTAGGATAGAATGAATAAAAGAGACTGAATTTCTATTGCAAGCATGCCATTTCTTTTTTAAATATGTTACTATTTTTAAACTTTATGTGTATATGGGTATTGCCTGCATGCATGTAACTGTACATATATGTACAATGCCCATGAATGATAGAACATGGCATCACATCCCCTGGAACTGTAGTTAAAGACAGTTTTCAGCTGCTATGTTGGTGCTGAGATTTGAACTCCAGTCTTCTGCAAGAACACCTAGTGGTATAAACCATTGAGCCATCTCTCCAGCCCCAACATCCATACCATTTCTTTAATTATGTATACACTTCAAATTTGAAGTCCTCTATTAATAGCAAACACTCCTAAAATTATATATATATATATATATATATATATATATATATATACCTCACCCTTAAATAATTTGGTTTATTCTCCAATTACATCTTGAATAGCTTCATAATAAACACACAATTGAATCTAGAAACTTTGCTCTCTTCAAGTCATTCATGTTTATCTTTTTATATTTATTATTCCTTGTATAATTATGGAAAATAAGTACTTTGTTTCTATAGCTATAAAATAATGCTTTATTTGTCAGAATGTGATTTGGAGGGAAGGAGGCTGCATGTGAACAATGTAGTATTGGGAACAGGAATGACATTCCTGGGATCAAAGCAAATATAATTTCTCTCATATTAGTATACTTTTCTTTTGTACTTTTAAATATTTTGATCCAAAGTAGTGATTACCTGTTATTTTAGGCAGAAAACATCCTTCGTACTTCCAAACACTTCATATTTTAAAATTAAATGAAAATAGAGACTTTTATTCAAATGCATTACTATCTTAAAGCCAAGGAAACACCATTTAAGAAATTAACATAATTTTTGTCTCAAAGAATTAGCATTAAGGCATTTGATTTACTATTATATTTTGGAGCTCTTTCATAATGCTGTTTGGTAGAATTTTGCATTCAATTTAGCATAGAAAAAATTCCTCTCCCTTTACTACCTGAGTTAGTGTTCCTTTTTAATATTATGTCTATTGTCCTACAATTGAGGTCCATTTCATATTAAGAATTTCCAATGCAAAGTCTAAAATATCAATGTTTTTAAATTATACATTTAGGAATGATGACTGTACCCTTAATTTGCAGTGTATAAGTTTTAAAAAGTGAATATGCAACTCATGTGAAGTGGCATCATTTTACCATGTGAATGCCTGTAACCAGACAGTGAGGGCATACCTACAGATGGTCGCTATCAACACAAACAGCTCCCAGGCATGGTGCCAAACAGTACCCTAATTGGTAATGAACACTTGTTCATGGTCACCTTTGAAGTGCTGCCAGCATTAGCTGGAGTTGTGGTTTCTGTGGCCTTCACTTGCTGGTACTGACCAGCAGCAGAACCAAAATCAATCTCTGTCAGGCTTGTAATTGAGCACTTCCCTAATTTATGAGACAGTTTTCCCATTAACAACAAAATCTTGAGAATTAAATAAAAACAGACCCTCACAAGTGCTGCTGCGTAGTTGAATGTGGAGTAAACATTGATAAATGCACGTGCCTTCTGGAAGCCTGACTTTGAAAAATTCCATGTCAGAGTTTTAGGTCACTTTCTGACAACAATTAGGAACAGTGAAATAAATAGTTGGCAATTCTTCTTTGTTATGACAGGTGATATAAAGGCATCTGTATGGAGAAAAGGCCCATTTTATGAATATGAAATGCAGTGCCCTGCTGTCTTGCTGTGACGTGGATCTGTAGGTCCTTCCGCAAACCAGAGTAGAGTCCTTTTGAAGATTTGAGAAGTTTGCTTAAGCTGTTTTCCCTTCACGGTTTCCAAAATTCCCCTGCCCATGCAATTCCATGCTCACACAGAACTTGTGAAACACTTAACAGAGTTAAATGTCCACTTAAATTTTATTTTTGTGTAAGTATCTAGCCATAATATTTTGAAAAGTAGTCTTTCAAAACCTAAATAACTGTGCAGCATTCATTTAGATGCTGATTTTAAAGTTATTCAAATTTCAAGTATTTTTTATAAAGTTCAAAGACTTAACTGTTGGTTGCATATCATGTTAATATTTTGACATTTATAATAACTTATGTGCCTATGTATAGTTATCTTGATCTAAAACCTATATTAGTGAGGGTCAGTACTTCATGGTCACACTGATTCTATATGGACATAGAGGTTTGAGCCAATCAGCCAAAATAATTAAATAAATCTTGTCTGAAGCCACTGACATTATTTTAACTAAATTCCTTAAATTATTTAAAAATTAACTAAAAATACTGCATCTGCAGCCACCATTGAATTTGTCAACTTATCATGGATTGTTTTCAAAGAAGACAAAGAGAAGAAATGATGAACAAACAAAAAGATGCTTTACATGCATTTAGAGATAAGTGCTTTATTATAGAACATAATGGAAATTAAATATATAAAATTATAACATATTACCAATAATTACTCATATGAATGTCCATCTATATAGCTCTATATGCATAACCTTATGACAGACTATATTAATTCCCTGAGTTACATATAGTAAAACAGCATCCTCCAAATTAACACAGTACAAGTTATGCTCCTTCCACATAACTGTCCAAATGGGTTTTAGCAGCTGGTGAAGATATAGCACTGATCCTTTCCACATGATGTTTCAAAACCCCCAGAAAGCTTTCTTTCTGTGATCTTACCACCTACTTGGATGATGTCCAGCCATCACCTAAGATGCCGCCTGTCTCCCACTTGCGTTTTGTTGACTAAAGTTAATTACAAGATTTTCCTTGCTGTCTACTGGAAAGAGAGCACAGACTTGCTCCTCTATATTTGCATATTAAACACTAATTTAACCATCTACCTTATCTGCTCCAAAATAAACAACACCATCATAGAATAATAAAGACCCTAATAGCAAGTAACCCCAATATTGTAAACTAAGTGAAATAAAGTACCTGCACTACCTACATTGTAGTGTGATTAAAATGGCAACACTGAGGTGCTGGAGAAATGGGAAGCAGTTAAGAAGACTAGCTTCTCTTCCAAAGGACCTAAGTTGGGTTACCAGCACCCATATCAGACAGTTGACAGATAGGCTATAAATCAGATGCCTTCTTTTGGCTTCCATTGAGACTTGGCATATAGTATATATATATATATAATTATATATATATATATTATATATATATTTTATTTTTCTCATTATTTTGTCTAGTCTTAATGCATATTACATTATTGCCCACAGACAAGTAATTAGGTACATAAGATAACACAAGACAGAAAGCAAATGCATAGAAAACTCAGTTGCTTAAGAAATTAATCATGTGAACTACTTAGCATATGCTTAAATTACTATTCATCCTTGAGAAATAATTCCAACCTCATTGTGTTGGCTTGAAAGAGAGTGTCCCCCAGAGGCTTTAAGTATTCAGACATTTTGTCCTCAGTTGGTGGCACTGTTCTGGGAGATCTTAGAAGGTGTGGCCATGCTGAAGGAAGTATGTCATTGGGAGTGGGCTTAGTGAGTTTAACAAGCCTTGCAGTCTCTCTCTCTCTCTCTCTCTCTCTCTCTCTCTCTCTCTCTCTCTCTCTTTCTTTGTCTCTCGACTTCCTGTACTCATTGTGAGATGTGAACCTTGGCTTTCTGCTCCAGCTCCAGCCACCATGCCTCCTGTTACAATGGACTCTAATTCCCTGGAACCGTCAATTGTAAGCTCAAATAAACTCTGCCTTTTATAAGTTTCCTTGGTCATAGTGGTTTTATCACAGCAACAGAAAAGTGACTAATACACTCATGTCATCTGCAAGGCTGTTAGTCAAACATCTGTAACTTCTCTGGGCTTTGGATTTCATTTATGAAAAGGGTTTCTTTTTTAAGCATGGAGATTTTGTTCATTGGAAATAGATTACTTCTTATTTTTGAAACTTTCTCTATCCTCTGTGCTTTAGCACAGAGCTTGCCATAAAAATAAATGAAATAGATTAATCAAACCACATTCCAAAATATTAGGTGAAATCCATAATGACAACAGAGAAAAATATAATGACTGATTTTAAAATTATCATTCATAGAAATCATAGGATTTCTCTCTTTTCTTCTGATTATGAAGACATGAAAGATGAAATCCAATTTAGAAATGAATACTCATAACATAGTCTTCCTTAAATTCTGTAATATAAAAGAGTTCATCTATTGAAATATGTTTTTATTATATATTTATGAAATGC
Organism: Rhizomys pruinosus; assembly: GCA_009823505.1. Classification (NCBI taxonomy): domain Eukaryota; kingdom Metazoa; phylum Chordata; class Mammalia; order Rodentia; family Spalacidae; genus Rhizomys; species Rhizomys pruinosus. Next base: position 211,216 of record VZQC01013249.1, on the reverse strand, counting down.
ATAGTTATATAAAAATTAAAAAGCATATATTACATGCATTTTAAATTTATTAAATTGCTATACAACATAAATGGAGATGAATCTCTGCCACAGTGTCAAAGTGGCTATGACATGTACTTTCCTTTGCCATAGTATAACAAGACCCTGAGATTCTAAACATCAATATGGAAAATTGTTGAATATCATGAGTTAACTAGTTCTTTCTTTTCACTCAGGGACTTAATCACTGTCATCTATCATCTATAAGAAAGTTCATAGATATCATATAATCAAACAGAGAGGTTAGTAGGGTCTGGAATACATCTTGAATCCTAAAACCTCAGGACATAATGATTCAGGGGAATGTCCATTTATGGGTTACTCCAGTTTAACTTCTCAATTCATCCATGAATGGAAGAAGTCATTCTTATCTGACTCACCTAACTCCCAAACATGATATCAACCACACTTGTTTTGAGGTAACATAACTTCACTTTAAAATTCACAAACACACAAATCAACTTTCTGTTTGTCAATTGCTTAATATCTCCTGCACCTGTTAAATTTGTCTGTGTAAATAAAGTTGTCCAATGTGAGACAGTTCACTTTCTTTCCATGTTGTAGGATTCTGAGGAAGAGACCTTGACTATGAATAATTTCAGTTAGAGATCACTTGGGGGGGGGCAATTTTTGTATTTCAAGAAATGCTACTTCTGTCACATTTCTGCCTGTAGGTGGATAAACACATTTCCTCATTCTTTAGGGGCTGGGAGTGCCACATCTTTTATAGATGACGACATATTAAGATATGCTGTTCATGAAAGATTTAGGATACAAAAACCTCACATGTAGTGGTAGCAGAACTGAACTATCAATCAAATTAGTTGCTAAGTCAAAGGTTCAATAAGAACAGAAAATACTATTTGTTTTCCTAAAAATTTAAATGTATAAAGAAGATATAGATGACATGAAGCCAGGGTTTTATTCATTTAAATAAATTAAGACTGCTAAAGTATAAAGTCCCTGAAAATGAGGTTTATAATGGAAACAGAAACAGACCCTTAGAACTCTAGCATCATTGCCGATGCCGTTATAGCCAGCACTCCTAGACGCCGTAGTGTAAATGTATTAGCTGTACTAAGAGACCCACTCTTGCTGTAATTATGTTAGGAACCAATAAGACAGCTCAGAAATCAATATGCTAAGACAGATAGAGTAAAGGACCATGGCCAGCTGACTGGGAATAGATTAGTCTGGCAGGTCCCTAGCTGAGCCATGAAGAAGAGGATATCTTTGTTGTTGTAGAAACCCATTAATTGTAAATTTTCCTGAACAAGGACCTTGAAGGACAAGCTTAATCTATGTTGTGCTATCACTCAATGAAAACTGCAACTCTCACTAATCAAGATTTATATTTTTAAATTTTATTTTAAAATCCACTGGGTGAACACCTAAATTTTCAGGATATTTGGGGATCATTTCCCACTGGGCAACTGGAACTCTTTTTTGGTTATTGCTTTATATTCATATTTTTGAAGTTTCTAGATCAATAAAAACATAGTTATGCAATGGTTCTCCATGAAGGCAAGTTTACTGATGTGGCATCAACTATCGAATTGAGTAATAGCCATGTGCTTTAAAATGTGGACAGAGAAGGGAGGTATTCTCACAATTCTAAGTTCAGAATCACTCGGTTATTAAATGCTGTGTGGTAATCAACTAGGTTAAAAGAAGAAGGGAGGACTATTGCGGTTACTTTTAACCATTTTACTTGAGTTTCTTTACATTATAAACTTCATCTTAATAATTTGATTAATTGAAAAAAGAAGGATAATTCAGCAGTTTTGCAGATAGAGAGAAATCAGGAAAGAGATAAAGAGAGAGAGAAAAAGAAAGAAATGAAAGAAGATAAAAGAAGAATTGAGAGAAAACAAAAGGCCGACCTTTTGTGGTTACAGTTTGGCACATCTGCTCATGCCCAATCAAGCTTTCAAACACAGAGCGGTAAACAAAAGGAGCCATCAAGCAAGGACAAAGTCAGAGACATAAGTGGTTTGAATGAGTGTGCAATTTCTGCCCATATGACCATCCTGACACAATTGCTCTAATTTTCTTTCCAGAAATGACTGATAAAAGATTTAGGTAATTGCTATGGAGACAGACTTCCTTCCATCACTAGGTATCTTGAATAATATAGCCTCAGGGTCATGAGATGGGGTGTCAGTTTCTGCAGAGTCCTAAATTAATACTTGTCCCGCCTTGGCTACACTTCCTGTACATCTAATGAAGTGAATGTAATTTATTTTGACAATGTATTGAAAATCACTTGATCAAATGACTAGTCTGTAATGAACACAAAAGGCAATATAGGCTTTAAAACTATAAACTCCCAAACAGCATAAGTATATATCAAATTCTCAAAGCACTGCTCCCCCTAAAACCTGTGTTATGTGTCAAAAATAAATGTGACACAAAATACTTCCTAAAAGCCTACTTCATGTGCATGTAAAAATAATATTTTTTTCTTTCATGACTGAGATTGACCTATCTCCCTTCAGCTCATGACCTCGTCCCCTCTAATCAAACTTAATTTGTCTGGTTGATCTCTGGATTTCTAAATATTAAGTTGCTTGAAAGAGGAAAACTGGAGAATCTTGTACATAGAAATGCTTAAAAGGAAATTCAAAAAATATACTGAAGCATGGTCAGAAAATGTATGTTCACGCATGCAGGGGAGACTCACAATCATTCACTGGAAGCACAGCATGAGGTATTCTAACTTCTGTGTCTCCTGAATATTATGACATTTCAATAGCTAATGAAATCAGCTGTGTGTGAGTGAAAACCCCCTACTGACAACATAAATCATTAGAAGATCATTCAAACCCCACAAACCACATCCATTTAAAAGATAATTTCTTTATCAACATGAAAACCTGGTCTTAGGTTTTTAGGTAAAGTTTATATTTTTCTCTGCACTGGAAGAGAATACCTAAAATTTAAAAGCTTTCAAACACTTGAATTATGCATATACTCAATTGTACCCCAATCAATCTTATGCTTTTCTTTCTTCAGAAATCCAGATGAGCATTTTTAGAGGCAAGCGAACACTTTCAGAGCCAACAAGTATAATTGAGATTTTTGGTTTGTACTACAAGGAAATACACTTGGAGCTATTTTGGCAGGAGGACCAAGTATCTGTACAGTGGCCTTGTGAAAGTGCAATGTAGTGTTTAAATACAGCCAGGCAGAAGCCAGTGGATAATGCGCAGTAATGGGTTAATCAATACTTATTATGGTTTTATTGGTTCACTAAAGAGAGAACAGAACCTAGTGCACACAGAGTCGAAGAAATCACAGCATCTGATCTAGATAACATCAACTCTCCCTAAGGGATTTCCCTATTCAAGAATCCAATTTACCATGCCTGATTGACAAGGATTGGATCCCAGGGAATCACATAACTCTTTTTAGGACCCAATAAAATCTTAATGGATTTGTTGGACGGGCCAGGAGACTTCTAGTTTTACTGAACTGAGGTGGTTTGTTGCAATTAGCCTTTATTCCATGTGCTGTTGAAAAACTAGGCTATTAGGAGTCCTCCTCTTTTTGTAAAGGCTGGAGTCATGCTGAGCTGTACCCACTGGAAGGAGGTACTGTGCTATATAAACGAAATCCTTATGATAAATTGTAAACATCTGAAAGCTTCTGAAAAATGGGAACCAAAGAAGATTCAAATGAAAAAGATGGGAATTCCAACAAAACAACCCCCTCAAAATCCATTTCTTGGTCAGACAACCTTTACCATGTACCTCAGATACAAGTTAACAGTGACAAAAAGGAAACTTTATCTTTGAAAGAAGCTTTGAAATATATACTTTTTGCTATCCAATTTTGTCTTTAATCCCTGAAGTTTGAAAAGAAAATATTCTGCAACAACAAAATCTTTTGGCAACTTGTACCTGTCCATGCCCTGTTTTCTTAGAAACAATGTTTTTTTCTAAGCAGCCAACTTACTCAAGTATGCCTATGTTTTATCTTTCCGTGATACTTTGTTGTCTACTGAGAAGTCAGAAAAGAGTGAATGAGTAGGAGGGAGGATTTGAAGTTAGAACTGAAATGTAGCAGGAGAACATAAAAGACTGTATGCTGAAGCAAGTACTCCTCTAATACAGAAAGCTGTGATACACATTTCCCTCCAGAATAGTGTACACTCTTTCAGGATATATAAATGACATTTTGAAAGTGTTTAAACTGAAGGGACTTCATAATCAGAAATGCATCCACTTATGAGATGTCTTTGAATAGACATTGTGATTTACTCCTCCCTTAGTCTTTGATATCACTTACTGGTATTCTAAAAGTTCGGAAGCTCGATCCGGAGTATACTTTCCAACTTCTGAATCCTTAGTTCAAAGGCTATGCTAATTAAGTATAAAACATATGCTCTCATTAAAATATGCAAGTCTATCTATACTAATGTAAATGAACAGGAAGCTCACTGGTTTAACTATGCATAATCACTTAGACAAGACAAAGACTATTATCCTATTTAGTTCTCTTTAGACACTTTAATAGTGATGGCGTAACTAAAAGTGCTTTAAGACTTTGTATTTTTTTAAAAAAAAGCTGGAAAATAAAGGAATAATTTAGGGAGGAGTTAGAGCAGGAAAACAATTGAACTAAAGGAAACTAATGAAGTATATATGATTATTCCTTAGAAATAAATTTTGAATGGTTTTATTTTGACTTACTGTAAAAAGCACACTGGAGAATAAGAAAAGTTTTAATTTCATTTAACAATTGGAGAATGCTGTTTGATCATGTGTAACTTTGTTGCAATTGTATTTAGACATACTGAGACTCTACAGGAACTCTAGAGAGCCTCAAATGTGATATAAATACTATAGAAGATGAGGTAACTTGGTATTTCTGTGTTTATTGGATGTGATTTATATAAATTTCCAGATAATTTAATAAATATACTGTTGGTTTAGAAATTGTTGGTGTTTTTAAGTAACCATGTAACTTTAAAAAGGAACTACTTTATCTGAGGCTAAGGCACCTATATCAGCACACATGAACCAGTTTCCAAGGACCAGTTGACAATTTAAGGTGCCAACAGAAGTTCATTAAAATCAGACTATGTAAGAAATATCACTAAAGCTCAATACCAGTTGGTATGGAACATGATTAAATGTCTTGCCTTGGAGTTTTATTCTTGTTGTTTATTTGTTTATTTTTTGAGACAAAGTTTCCCTGTATACCCAGGGGGCCTGTGACTCTCTAAGTGCAGTAGGCTGGCTTTGATGTCAACAGGTCCCCCTGTCTTTGAGACTGAAAGCATACTCCACCACACCTGGCTCTGCCTGAGAACTTTTACACTTCTCTGTGATTTTGTTTCATGATGTTTTTATAGATACTTAATGATTCAGTGTCATTGGACAATAATTTCATAAGAATCCTTATTTTACATTACATTGGTTTTTCTCATACACGACATTCTAAATAATATTTATCTAAGTGCTATTTTCTACTAATTCTATTTTGTCTGCATCACAACAGTATTTCCTTTACAAATTATTGTAATAATTTTCACCTTCAAATTATAGTTCAAAACACAACCTAATACAAAAGAGTTATTTTCAAAATAACACCTGTTCAGGAAGAATAAGAATTTCAGCTTAAAAAGATACTTGGCAGTGATTGATATCCAGAATACATAAGGAACTTAACAAAATAAGGAAATAAATAAATAATCCAGTTTATAGTGGGCAAAGCATTTGAGCAGATATTTTCAAAAGGAGAAATTCTATTGTGCAATACTTTTTTAGGACAAATTGTTTAGCTTCACTATCTATCTGAGAAATGCAAGTCAAAATTACAAGAAAATATCTTACTTTGAGAACATGATTATTTATCAGACTATTCTATGGCCTATGACCTCTCCAGCTGTGAGCTTTTGACCATGATTACAGAACTAGGAATGATGTTCTCTCCTAGGGAGCAGGCCTCAAATCCACTCAGAAAGCACTGAGTTACCCAATAACAGTTGTACCACTAATTTACCAGTGGATACATCTTTTGAGGAGACAGGTCAATACTGTAACTTTCAGAGTCCAGAGCTGGGTAAGACCATCAATGTCTTTACCAACAACCTGAATACCGTCTTCTGGAACTATGAAAGGTGGTCTTTAGGAAGTTTGCTGGTCAGTTTGAGATTGATTTCCATAAGTTCTGCAGGGTGTGGTATCCTCAGCAATACACTGTTTCTATCTAGTTGTGGAAGGTAACCAAAGGCAATGGGAATACTTCGTACTGTTTTGTAGACCTCTGGAATCTCCCATAACAGTAATTCATAGGGAGTTATTTGATGTCTTACACTATGATTTTCAATTAATAGCTCACATAATCTGGAAGCAACATTGTCATTTACATATAGACAAATTCTGCTGGAAATATTTTCTTAAGCTATAATTTGAAATTAGCGCCGGGCATGGTGGCGCACGCCTTTAATCCTAGCACTCAGGAGGCAGAGGCAGGCGGATCTTTGTGAGTTCAAGGCCAGCCTGGTCTACAGAGTGAGTTCCAGGCCAGCTGGAGCTACAGGGAGACCCTGTCTCAAAAAGACCAAAAAAAAAATTAGCTTATTAACCGATGGGTCTCCCAAGGTTTTTTCATACATCAGTAATTTTGGTTAACTGACTCGGTAACCCCTCCTCTACCCATACCCCTCTTACTGAATAAGCCTTTTTACGCCCACTATTCTACCTTTTAATTTTCCTTTTACTTATATACTACTATTCTCTCCCTTAACATGTCCCTGAAAGACCATTATTGGTTTCCATTTGTACACAAATTTCAATACATAAAATAAATATTTCAAGTTAGGATCCATGCAAACAAACATAGGGTATTTATCTTTCTTGGACTCTATTTCCAGTTACAGTCTTTACATGCAAACTTCATGACCTCATTTTTTTAAAGTTGAGTAATAGTACATATGTGTATGTGTCACATTTTCCTTATCCATTCATCTGTTGATGGACATCTAGTTTCATTCCATTTTCTAGCCATTGTGAATAGAGTAGTAGTGCACATGGATGTACAAATGTCTTTGTAGTAAGATATAAAGTCTGGCAGGTTTATACCTAGGAATGACATTGTTAGATCACAGACAGTTCTATTAATAGTTCTTTTTAAAGTAAATGTCCAGACTAGTTTTCAAAGTTACTAGACTATTTTATACTCATAGACCTGAGGTGCTCTGAACCTTAGTCAGAGAAGCTTATTTATTCTTGCAGTAAGCAATAGTCAGTGGAGAGATACATAACTGGTCACTGTGCTATAAATAAAAGATTGAGTGTTTATCCCTAAATGGGCCATTCATATTTGCCCCTACACATTCCCACTAAGGCTCAGGGTTCACCCATCACAGAAAGGGAGGCAGAAAGAGTAACAACTGAGAATGAGGAAAGAGTGCCTTAAGTTGCTGCTTTCTGAACCTGATATAACTGTCGCACTCATGAACTCACAGCAGCTGTAGTTATCTGCAAAAATCTGCACAAGATCAGGCCAGCCAATATTATGGCATCTCCAGCCCCCAACCCTTAATGAGCAGCTATTGGAAATTCATAGTCACTTGGGCAGGGAGAATCATTCTTTTTAGAAGATTTGGCAACAGGTAGGATTCCCATTTCCAGTGGCTGAACATTTGAACCCATGAACTTATGGGCAGAACTAATAGAACTTAGTGTATTACAAAAACAAGACATTCGGTTATGAAAGGGCCATGTTGAGGGAGAACATGGGAGTAGTTAGGAGAGTAAATGGTTATATATGATTATATATTTCTGTATACATGTCTGAAACTTAATGATAAAGAAAAATTAAAAATAAAATTATGATATAGTCAGTATTTCTGGGAGCAAAGATAACATCTAACCAGTTAGAATGGATATTACCAAAAATCAAAAAATAATATGGTAGTGAGGGAATCATATACTCTTCAGAAATGTGTAAAGTGGTATAATCAGTCATTAAACAGAGCAGTGGGGAGTTGGGGAGGTTCCTGAGAAAACAGAACTACTATAGGTCCAGCTATCCCACTCCTGAATATGCATCCAAAGGTAATGGTGTCAACATATTAAGGAGTGTGCTGGATAGCTTTAGTTCAACTTGACACACCTGGGTTGAGGGAGCCTCAATTGGGGAATTGGTTCCATTGGATTGGCCTGTGGCCATGTCTGTGGAGTATTGTCTTGATTGTCAGGCAATGTGGGAGGTCCCTGCCCAGAATGAGTAGTGCCACCCTGGGCAGGTTGTTGTGTACTGTATAAGGCTGGGCATGAGCCAGGGGAGCAAGGCAGTGAACAGCATTTCTCCATGGCCTGTGCTTCAGCTCCTGCCTCCAGGTTCCTGCCCTGAGTTCCTGCCTTGGGCTCCCTGAGTGATGTACTGTGACCCAGGAGATGTGAGCTGAATAAACCCTTTCCTCCCCAAGTTGGTGTCAGTCAGAGTGTTTTGTCACAGCAATAGAAGACAAACTACAACAGAAATTGGTACCAGAAGAGTGGGGTATTGCTGTGACAGATCTGACCTTGGTGTTTTGGGAAGGTATTGTGGAGGCGTTTGGAACTTTGGGCTGGAAGATCATTGAATGCCTAAAGATTGTTGCTGTGGAGCTTGGAGCAGTTTTGCTGAAGGATTTGTAGGAGAGGAGGCCTGCTTGTGAAGTTTCTAGTTTCAAAGGGAAGCAGAGAATCATCAGGACTGTTTATCTGTGGGTTCAGGTCAGCTGGGCTGTAGAATCAGCTGTAAGTAACAAGAGACCAGAACCTGAAGTGAAACTCTTTGTGTTGTACTGGGACAATTGATGCTGGTTAGCTGGGGCTGAAAAATCAGCTGTAACAAGAGACCATGCATCATCTGGTGAAATCTTCTGGGAAGAATTTCTTCAAGGGTTAGCACACAGAAGCTATGTGCCAGAAGGGGCCTGAGCCTCCATCTCAAGCCAGAAGCAGGATTTGACGTGTGTAAGAGTCTCCTATATGGTTCTGGTGGTTGAATACATTTGAAGGGGTCAGAGAGCAGCCGAGGCTTGACACATGTGAAGTCAGAAAGCCATGGTGGAAGTGCACCTCGGTTGCAGTGAAGACCCAGGATTGCAGGGATCATGAGAGAGCTGAGGTTTTGCACCAGGGAGAGGTCAGAGAGAGCCCATTGTGAAGGTGCTCCTCAGTTTCAGATGGCGACCCCAGATTTTGGAGATGCCGTAGACCTGGGACGACCACCAAGAGCAGCGCAGGTGTGAAATGGAGTCGGCGCCTGGGCCTAGAGATGAGCTGTGTGTGCCATGACAGCAGAGTCAGAAGGGGGAGCTGCCAAAACCCTTTGGAGCCCAGAAGATCGTGAGTGAAACCCAGTGTCCACCTGAGGTACTTTGCTGGATTAGGTTTTTTTGAGGTGCCTGATTCTTCGCTTTGAAATAAGACAGTACTTGTTTTGGATTTACAGCAGCCCACATTAAGAGGCTTTTAACGGACTGTGAACTTTTTTTTTTTTTTAAGGACTGTGGGGCTTTAGGTTTTACTGTCTTAGGTTGTGATTAATGTTTTAACATCATACTTTGGGGATAAGAACTGGAAAGGTGGTTGTTAATAGTGATGTGTTTTGTGTGTCAAGTTGACAAGGGGTCAATGTGCTGGATAGCTTTTAGTGTCAACTTGACACACCTGTGTTGAGGGAGCCTCAATTGGGGAATTGGCTCCATTGGACTGGCCTGTGGCCACGTATGTGAAGTATTGTCTTGATTGTTGAGCAATGTGGGAGGGCCCAGCCCACTATGGGTGGTGCCACTCTGGGCAGGTTGTTGTGCACTATATAAGAAGGCAGGTTGGGCATGAGCCAGGGGAGCAAGCCAGTGAACAGCATTCCTCCATGGCCTGTGCTTCAGCTCCTGCCTCCAAGTTCCTGCCCTGAGTTCCTGCCTTGGGCTCCCTAAGTGATGAACTGTGTGACCCAGGAGATGTAAGCTGAATAAACCCTTTCCTCCCCAAATTGGTGTCGGTCAGAGTGTTTTGTCACAGCAATGGAAGACAAACTAGGACAAGGAAAAATCCATATCTGATGCTGCACTGTTCATACATAATAGCTAAGCTGTGCAATCAACTTAGATGCCCATCAATGGGTAAAAAAGACAAAGAAAAATTAATATATATATATATATATATATATGTAAAATGGAATGTTATCTGGCTATAAAGAAAGGTATCCTATCATTCACAGCAAATTGAAGTTGGAAATCATTTTGTACAGCCTGAGACAAAAAGAAAAATTCTGTATGTTCTTATTCATATATGAATGCTGACACATATTACTTGAGATATTGATTATTATAATTTCAAACAATCAAAATAGAATACTGAGTACTAAAAGCTAAGAAAAGTGAGAGGAGATGGAAAAGAAGGGGGTAAGACAGCAGGCATGAGGACAGATAGACGGAGGTAGTTAAGTTATAGTCTTGTAGAACTTAGTGGGATCATTATAACTCATAACCTACGATATGCATGATGAACAACCATATGGGAGGGACTTGAAGTGTAATGGTGAGGAGATGGAGACATTAATTGCCCTAATTCAATCAGTGCATCATGTGTACATATTATTTGAGCGGCATAGAATACTGCATATTTATGTACAATTATTATGTATTCAAAGCACCAAAGGTAGGAGATGGTTAATCACTCTGATTTTCTCCTTCCATATTATGTATGTATCTAACTATGTGAGACATGGTACAACTGCAACTCTGTAAAATAAAAGTAATTAAAATTCAGCAACCTTATCTGTATTTGCCTATCTTTCCTTATGAGTTCCACCTGCAATGCCAAAATGGGAAATGTACCAATGGGATATTAAACGTCCACATCCAAAAAAGCAGATAAGAACTTGACCTAAATATGAAGTTATTAAATTGAACAAGATTCTGAACAACAGGGACTAGAGAAAGCTGGGCATGGCTGAAACAAGTCATGCTTCCAAGATTATCATAATAAATTCTCATCACATATATCATTTTATAACTTCATCACCCCCTCCTGATAGAATGGAACCCATTTCTCTTCACTTGAAACTGTGTGGAGTAATCTTCTTCATCTGTAGATGCAAGGAGTATATAAGGATGATACACAGCTTTGTGATTGAGATTTTAACAAGTGATATGTCTTTGGCCTGGTTCTCTTCTTAGGATTCCTGTTCACAGAACCAAGAACTAATTTATGTGATGTAGGGTAGCTACTCGTCCACCAAACACAGCTGTGGTCTTAGTTGGCAGCATCATAGACTAGAAGACACATGAATCTGCTGGTATTCAGCTTAGCCCACCCCCTCGTTTTTGCCCAGTTTATGCCAAATGGCCCAGACAGGGTATCTCTCTCCTAAGTTTCACCAAGGTAGAAAATCAAGGTCAAAATGATTGTTTTTGTTGATGTTGTTGTTAAGTAACCCAGATTTGTCATAATATTAAGTTACGTCTATGTATAAATATGTGTATGTGAATATAGGCATTAGTATTTAATTTTATTAATAGGAAGTAGTGTGGTGCCCCTCATTTGTGGATGCTAGCACCAAATCCCTAATTGCAAAGCAAACTAAACATCATCTATGTTATATCTCCTTTTCCTTATGAAAGCAGCAGTATGGTTAAAAGATGAATCCCTTAATGGGCTTGAGAACTAACCTACCACTTAAATTCAGGTGGAGGATAAGTATGCATATTGTGAAGTAATATAAAATTAAAAAGAAAATGTGAAAAGACAGAAAAAGATGCAAGACATGTATGGCAGAATGCATGAACAGGGGTGGGGTGGGGGACATGGAAAAGGGACTGTGTCTAAGTTGGACTGAGAAATGATATATTAAATATTCAAAACATCAATAAAAATATTGTATAATAAAAAAGAAACACTGGAAAAATATCAAATAGATTTCTATAATAAAAAAGTAGTAAGCAGTCATAAAAAGATAGAACATTTTCTTTCCAGGCCAAGCAACTGAAAAGGATTTGACAAAGGTGATATAAAAAAAACTAAAAATTATCGAAGTTATTATTAACAGTACATTACTAGGTCCAAAGTGGCCATTAGTACTGGCTTATTCTTAGATTTTAAGATATATATATATATATATATAATTTTTTTTTTTTTTGTGTGTGTGTATATGTTTATATCGATATATAGATATAGATATAATCTGGTTTCTATACCTATATCTATATCTATATATAGATATAGATATAGGTATAGAAACCAGAAAGGGGGTCACAAGAGAAAGAAAAGAGGTATTGAAGAAGGGGACAGGATGATGGAACACATGTGACATGAAAAATGAAAATGGGGCTGATGGGGATGGGTGGATAAGTGGTGCGGTTTGGGAAAGTGTCAGGAAGAGGATCAAGAAAAAACAAATTGTGCTTGAAGTGCCATAATGAAGCCAATTGCTTTGTATGTAAATTAAAATATTAAAAAAAGATAAAGGGTTGGAAAAACAGCTCATCCTGCTCTTCTATAGTACCTCGTTTTGCTTCCCAGGCAGCACAAAACCATCTGTAGCTCCATCTAAAGGTATTATAACACCTTTTTCTAGGATCTGATACACATACATATGTCAGACACTCAGATTGAAACATAAGCAAAAATAAATGTGAAAAATTTTAAAGAGAATAAAGAAGGTATCAGTGAAAGTTGAAAGAAGAGATACTTGTTCTGTAGGGGTGAAAAGTGCAAGCATTCCTCACCTGTGATAGTGTGTAAGATAAAAAATAAGTGTAGTAAACTAGTCATATGACCAACCAGAGTTCTGGGCACAATGATGAAGCTGCTACCTAGAAGAAAGAAGAATGAAATTGCCATCTCCTTTCTTTTTCATCCCTTTGATAAAATGATAAAAAGTAGGTCATCTTGAAAGGCTCTATTGAGTCTTCAAATGAAATTAAAGAGGATATAAAGCAGCCAAGTTCTACTTAAAAAATACAAATATTTCTTATTATTGGCTTCTTTCAGATTCTGAAATAAGAAAAAAGCTTCACTACAAATACAAAACTTCAGAGTAAAGAAAACAGAAATATGGCATTATTTTGTAATAATAATTTTTTTTGTTATTTAAGAATTTCATACAATATATTTTTATCATGTACAGACCTTTTCCCACATAGCCACCTCAATCCCACCTTCCCAGACTTAAGGTTATCTATTACTTTTTAAGACTTAACTCTAATTTGTGTTCTCCAAATGCTCTTGAGTATGTGTCCATCTCATGGAGCCTGGTCAACCCACCTGGTGTCATATCCTTACTAAAAACTCCCTCTCCCTCTCAAAGCAGCTACTTGCCAATAGTTCCTTCGCAAGGGTTTTGGATTCTTGCCTAACTCTCCAAACGGTCTGCCTTGGGGCTTGTGCATGCTCTTCCCAATGCTGTGGGTTTATGCCTGCCACTATCCTGTTGAGTTCAGAAACATGGGTTCCTTGTATTCATCCACCATCTGTATCTCTTCAATCTTTCTGCCCTTTCTTCCCCAATGATCCTTGCCTGAATTTGGAGAACAGTATGACATGTAGGCATTCCATTTAGGACTGAACACTCCACAGTCTCTTACTCTCTACATGTGGACCAGTTGCGGGTCTCTGTTTTAAACATCTTCATCTCCTGCAAGAAGAAGTTTCTCTGCTGTGAGATGAGAGATGCACTACTCTATGGGTATAACAATAATTCATAATAAAATCTCCATTTAGCATGTAAATACATGTGATTTGAATCCCCTCAGAAGACATAAAATTTCACTCAGTCATTCAAATTCCTCTAATAACCAAAAAGATCTCCCAATTAAAAATATTAAGGGAATGTATAACAGAGGGCTAAAAAGACTTGCACATGGGAGACTTATTTCCGGTAACTCAGTGGGAGGTGATATGATAATGCTAGATAAACAAGATCTAGGAAAATAATTTCACTGAGTTTTTAAGCAAAATTTGTGGTGGGGAATAAAGCATCATGATGAATATATCATGAATTGTGTTTGTTTGTTTGTTTTTGTTTGTTTCAGACAGGACCTCTCTGTATCTTCAGCTGACCTGGAACCTGCTGTGTAGAATAGATGGACCTTGAGCTCATGGAGATCTGACTGCCTCTGCCTCCTGAGTGGTTGTATTGAACTCATGTGCTACCACACCTGACTTTAAATTACTTCATTGTGCTTTGGTTTGAATATGAAATGTACTTACAGCTTCATGCTTTATCAGGAAATGATGGCACTATTTTGGGAGGATTTAAGACAAGGCTCCTAGCTGGAGGATGTATATCACCAGCTGGGTCTTTGAGCATATTTTGTCCATGATTTATTCCTATCCCTCCCTTTGCTTCCTGGATGTTATCAGATCAAGAATTTCCTCAGACATTTACCTTGATGTCACATACCAGTACAATCCCAGAAAAAAAAATCCCTGCCATCTTCATTAGATAAGCTGTGCCTGTGTACAAGAGTCCATCACAATAGGACTCACTAACCATTGATGTTTACTCAAAGAAGTGATTGGAAAGGGTAACTGGGAACTCACCTGAGATTTCATATGCTTTTCTCAGTCCTTTGGGGTCTCAGGCAGTGCTGGAGTATATATGTTGGTATAGAAGGGTTACACTATGGCTTCCCATAATTCACACTGCTTTCTAGTAGTATAAACTTTCAGAATGACTGTTTTGTGATCACCCATGTTCCAGCTAGTAACCCCTCACCAATGATATTGTAAGTAACCCTAGTCTACACATTGGTATCTCAGACTGAACTATGGTGGAATCGTACTTTGGTTTGTCATTCGGATTTTGTAAGGAAGGATACACTATTTATGTCTCCCCAGGGCAATAACTTTAGAAAGTCATGATGATTTATGCAAGCACATGGAGGTTTTCATTATTAAGTAAACCCTCTGTAATCATGAGCTGAACTAAATTCTTCCTCTCTTAAGTGGTTGACATCATTCTTTCAGCAATAAGAAAAGTGATACAAACTGCAAACTATAAACATTCCTTGGGAAAATAAAAAGGTGACTCAGAGAGTAAAACTATGATGCTGAAGGTCAGAGTGGAGACCTGTTGCTATTCATTTCCAGGGAGGAATAACAGTCCCTAATCAATGAAATACAATACATGTATGGATAGACTCAGAGTTGTGTGATACTGCATTTTGTTTTCTTTATTTTATTTTTTTAAATTAATTTTTATTGAGTGCATTTCATACAACATTTCTTGTCCTAGTTTGTCTTTCCATTGTTGTGACAAAACACTCTGACACCAACTTGGGGAGGAAAGGGTTTATTCAGCTTACATCTCCTGGTTCATAGTTCATCACTCAGGGAGCACAAGGCAGGAACTCAGGGCAGGAACCTGGAGGCAGGAGCTGAAGCACAGGCCATGGAGGAATGCTGTCCACTGGCTTGCTCTCTACTGGCTTGCTCTCTGGCTTATGCCCAGCCTGCCTTCTTATACTGTCACTGCTCAACAATCAAGACGATACACCACAGATGTGGCCACAGGCCAATCCAATGGAGCCAATTCCCCAACCGAGGCTCCCTCAACCCAGGTGTGTCAAGTTGACACCAAAGCTATCCAGCACAATTGACCCCTTGTCAACTTGACACACAAACACATCACTATTAAACCACCTTTCCAGTTCTTATCCCCAAAGTATGATGTTAACACTAATCACAACCTAAGACAGTACATCCTTAAAAGCCCCACAGTCCTTAAAATGTCCAAACACTTAAAAGTCCAGTCTATTAAAAGTCTCTTAACTGTGGGCTGCTGTAAAATCCAAAACAAGTACTGTCTTATTTCAAAGGGAAGAATCAGGCACTCTCAAACAAAACCTAAGTCCAGCAACAAAGTACTCAAGGCTGGACACCTGGGATTCACTCAAGTCTTTCTGGGCTCCAAAGGGTCTCGGCAGCTCCCCCTCTCCGACTCTGCCATCCGTGGCACACTCATCTCGCAGAGCCCAGGCCGACTCCATTCTACACCTACCGCTGCTCTTGGTGGTCATCCCAAGGTACCCGCATCTCCAAAAGCTGGGGTCGCTCCTGAAACTGAGGCAGCACCTTCACCAATGGTCTCTTTCTGACCTCTCCTGGTGCAAAGCCTCAGCTTCTCTCCATGACCCCTGCAATCCTGGGGTTTTCACAGCAACCGAGGTGCACTTCCACCAATGCACAGTGCCAAGCCTCGGCTGCTCTCTGTGACCCCCTCAAATATTCAACACCGAACCATAAAAGAGACTCTTACACGTACCAAGTCCGGCTTCTGGCTCGAGATGGAGGCTCAGGCCCTTCTGGGTCCACAGTTCTTTGTGCTGACCTTGAAGATATCTCCCCAGAAGATTTCACCTCAGTTGATGCTGGTCTCTTGTTACTTACAGCTGATTTTTCTCGCCCCAGCTAACCAGCATCAATTGCCCCAGTACCACAAAGTTTCACTTCAGGTTCTGTCTCTTGTTACTTACAGCTGATTCTCCACAGCCCCAGCGACCAGAACCCACAGATTACACAGTCCTGATGATCTCTGCTCTCCTTTGAAACTAGAAACTTCACAAGCCAGGCTCCATCTTCTACAACTTTTCAGCAAAACTGCTCCAACGCTCCACAGAACAATCCTTAGGCATTCAATGATCTTCCCAGCCCAAAGTTCCAAACGCCTCCACAATCCTTCCCCAAAACACCAAGGTCAGGTCTGTCACAGCAATACCCCACTCCGGTACCAATTTCTGTCCTAGTTTTTCTTTCCATTGCTGTGTGACAAAACACTCTGACACCAACTTGGGGAGGAAAGGGTTATTCAGCTTACATCTCCTGGTTCATAGTTCATCACTCAGGGAGCACAAGGCAGGAACTCAGGGCAGGAACCTGGAGCAGGAGCTGAAGCAAAGGCCATGAGGAATGCTGTCCACTGGCTTGCTCTCTACTGCTTGCTTGCTCTCTGGCTTATGCCAGCCTGCCTTCTTTATACTGTCACTGCTCAACAATCAAGACGATACACCACAGATGTGGCCACAGGCCAATCCAATGGAGCCAATTCCCCAACTGAGGCTCCCTCAACCCAGGTGTGTCAAGTTGACACCAAAGCTATCCAGCACATTTCTTAATCAAATTTAGACTCATTCTCCCATCCGTGCCCACCCCTCACGCCCCGCCACTCCCCACCAGAGCTCATGGACTCTGTCATACATGTTAAGTCCTGTCTTGCATCTTTTTCTCAGTCTTTTATAACCCCTTCGATGCACAAGTTTACTGTTTTGGTCAGTTCTTTGAATAAGTTTTTCTCTCTTTTTTTGTTCCTATTAATTTTATATGATTCCAATATATGTATATATACACTCCACACATAAATAAAAATTACAAATTCTGAAAATAAACTATATAGATTAATTCCAAAACACATTTAGAGATTCACATTTTAACAGTAAAGTTGCATGCAGGTAAAAAGTAATATAAGCTTATATTCTCTCCTCTCTCCTCCTCTCCTCTCTCTTATTATATATAGTATATCATATATATATATTTTACACACACACACCCTGTATATATATATATAATATATATTATATATATATTATATATATAATATAGAGAGAGAGAGAGAGAGAGAGAGAATATAAAGTTATATACTTTTTACCTGCATGCAACTTTACTGTTAAAATGTGAATCTCTA
The DNA here is from genome assembly GCA_009823505.1 of Rhizomys pruinosus. Lineage (NCBI taxonomy): Eukaryota > Metazoa > Chordata > Mammalia > Rodentia > Spalacidae > Rhizomys > Rhizomys pruinosus. The sequence goes on along the minus strand of VZQC01013249.1, from coordinate 193,486 downwards.
AATGTGTTTTGGAATAATCTATAGTTTATTTTATATATTATATTATAAATATAAATTATATATTTAAATATATATAAATTATATTTATATATTTATATATAAACATTACAGGGGGTGGGAGAAATGGCCCTAGCGGTTAAGAGCCACTGAGCTGCTCTTGCAGAGGACCCGGGGTTCAATCCCCACAGCACCCACTGATGGCAGCTGAAAACCTTCTTTAACTCCAGTTCCAGGGGAATCCGACACCCTCTGACCTCCGCGGCATTGCACACAACACAGGTCCACAAACCTACATCAGACTGTACATCATTACACATACGAAAATAAATAAAATTAAAATATGTATTTACAACATACATACATACAAACATAACATGCATCCACATATCACTTGAATTGGAGAGTTTTTTTTTTTTTCTTCCTTAAAAATGTCATGTTTTTCTTAAGGAAGTGCTCAAAGGTCCTCCTTGGAAACCCCAACATCGATCCTGCTCTTTTGCTCCACATTGGGTCTTTCCTCCATAGTGTCCCAAATGAAGTCCAGCAAAGCACATACCCTGTCTTGATTCCCCTGCACTGGCCTCTTTTGGCATTCCTCAAAGGCATGAGACACAGCTTTTTAAACCTCCTAATATGGACTGAGGACTCATCTCTACCAACAATCCTCCAAACCGGGCTGGAAGAGATGGAACCTAGCGGTTAAGAGCACCGACCGCTCTTGCATAAAGACCTGGGATTCGATCCCCAGCACCCATCATGGCGGCTGAGAACCGTCTTTAAATCTCAAGCTTTTCTGCTAATACCAGGAATCAGAGAGACATATCATCACTGAGCCATCCTCAAATAAAAGTTTATCAATCATAATCATGCAGCTATAAGACCATATCTTTTGGATAGTTTGTGTAATATATTAAGAACAGAACAAGACAGACATGGTGGTCCACAAATTAATCCCAGCACTTGGGAGGCAGTGGCAGGCGGTCTTGTGAGTATCAAGGCCGCCTGGTCTACATAGAGAGCTCCAGCCCAGGTGGAAATAAAAGGAGTCCTTTGTCTCAAAAAGACCCCCCCCCAAAAAAAAAGAAACAGACGGAACAAAATGAAGACATCACAAAAATGGAGACAGCCAATATATCCCAAACAGCAGAATGGGATTCTCGATGGATTTGAGTTTGCTTGAAACACCTGTCTAGAGTAATGGTTACCAAATGTGTGTAACATCACCATCAGGGGTAGACGGAAAATTTTTGGATCCATCCAGACACATGAGTCCAAAACTTCTAGAGTTGGTGAGGCTACTGTGTACTACCAAATGCTCCAGACAATTATCATTATTCTCTGAGTCACCTTTTTATTTTCCCAATTAAATTATCATTTAATTGAATTATCATTCAATTAAATATTGAGAACCACTACTGTAGATCATTCCTGTGAGATCCCTCTGCAGAATTACTAGCAATTAATTTGTAAAATAACCCTAAGGCTTACCCGAGATTGCTGGTGTGTGGAATGTTGACACAGGGTCAGATGCTTCCTACCTGTGCTGGCCACTGTGGTTTCAGCCCTCAGAGTGCCTCCAAAAACACTTTCATTTTCTCAGTTACATGAGAAATTTACTCAGAATAAACGAGTCAAAGATACAGTGGTAGAAAAGTTCACATTAATTTTGAAAAACAATTAAGACTTAAATCCTATAAATATGAACGATGGTGAAAGATAGTCCCTACTCTTCATAAAACAATGAAAAACACAGCAGCTTACACTAGACAAAAGTGAGAAATGGAAAACACACAAGAAAGTTGTACTCCTAGAAAGATTTGAAAATATACTAACTATACCAGTAAGAACAAAAATCCTATGCTTCAAAAAGGAAAATAAATACTAAAATTTGAATATCAGTACAATATAAAAAGTAAAATATCCCCAAGACTCTTAAATATAAAATTTGAACAGAAAATAATAAAAGACAATCTTAACCGCAAAGTCCAATAATGAATATTTAACATCAAATATATTTGAAAAAACTAAAAATGAACTAATGACAAAACAGAAGTGAGGAAATTTCAAAGAACTTGAATGTATTGTATAAGCTTGACCTGATCAAGAGGGAAAATGTTCAACCTTGAGAACAGCTCTGCATCCCTTCCTTGTCCTATGGGCAGAGAGAACCCTGAGGATATTTCTAATCTAATCCTTTCCATTCGCTATGAGATTCAAATGACTCCAGAGTCAATCTGTCCTCAGAATGCAGAACCAAGACCTGAGTAGAAGTCTTCCCAGGAAGCAAGTCTAAGCCTTAGTGACAAGGATCTCTGCATGGATCTAGCTGGTTTTGAGAGCTGTTTTGAGGAACTGCATTCTATCTTCTGTCCTCACCCTTTTGTGTCTGTTGTAATTATTTATCCCTGTGTTACCAGAGTTTGTTAGGCAACTCTGTAGTTCACAGGTCAGCAGATGAAAAATCAGACCTTGGGGAGATTTTTAGATTATATGCATTTTGAAGAAGGTTTGTGTTTTCTTTCCTTGGATTTGTAATTGCTCTGTTGACTTTGTGACCTATAGAACGTGGTGAAGTTGCAATCCTGGAGTTTCTATATCTTAACCTTGAGAGACTAGTGGGTTTCCATTTTTTTACTGCATTGCATGCATCCCAGAACAAACTGTACATGAGGAGGAAGTTTTGACATTCTGGTGAAGAGGCTCCACCTGGGCTCTCACTCAGGCCACATCCATCCTTACCTCAGGAACAAGCTATTTTTTTATTTTTTTTTATAATTTATTTATTTTCTGGTATGTGTATTGAATGTACTGTCTGCATGCAAGTTTGTTCACCCGTGTCGTGCAATCCGCGGAGGTCAGAAGAGGGTCTCGGATTCCCCTGGAACTGGAAGTTCTCTTGGATTGAGTTTCGACGGTTCTCGGCCGCCATGTGGGTGCCTGGAGATCGAACCTGGGTCCTCTGCAGAGCGGTTGGGCTCCCAACCACTAGGCCATCTCTCCAGCCCCGAACAAGCTATTTTAAGAGCCAATCTTGAGCTCCATTCAGACCATGTTAGCTCCTAATGAGAACATCGGAAACTTACCATCCATGCCACACCCTGCCAAATGAAACATGCCACACAAATAAGGGAGAGATGTGTTTTAAGACCAAAATTCTTATCATGAAGATCAATGCACTGATAAAACAGACTATACTATAGCTTGGCACTATAGCTTATTGTGGAATAAGAGATGACGGAAACAAAGGATACTTGTGAAAATTTAGAATGTTACTTTCTTATCCTTTTACACACACAAACACATATCACAGTCATCCTCTTTACCATTATTGGTGTCACCATGACAAAACCCCTGACAGAAAACAATTTAAGAGAAGAAATTATTCCAGCTCATGGTTTCAGAACTTCTGATCCATGGTCAGTGAGCTCCATTGTTTCTGGGCAATCATGAGCCAGAACATCATATAGACTGAAACGTGAAAGAGAGGCTGCTAACTTCACGGAAGCAAGAAACAGAGCAGAAAGACAGAGGAGTCTGTCTAAGCTATAACCTTAAAGGACACATTTACAGTACGTACTTGTTACTCATCAGACCAGCCTCTCATCAAATCCCAATGTCGTACAGCTTTTTTCAGTGAATTAATTGATTTAAAAAATTAGTCCCTCTGTTGATCTAATCACCTCTCAGTGATTGGATTTATCAGGTGGAGTTCAAGTCTTGGAACTTGTACAGTCCAGTCCCTGTCTAAACCTTATCATATGCATAAACATTGATAGGTATGAAGTAAGAGTGGTGAAAATGAGATGATCACAGGTTTCTTATTGCTACATTAGTTTATAGGACAAGACTTTTGACTTTCAAAGGAGTAATGTTGAAGTGATAACATAACATTTTAAGGTGTATATATCCAATAAGTTATAATCTGCTTACTTTTTCATAGTCAATGTGAAAGATTTTTAAGAATTTAGCATACAGTATAATGAACATATTTTGCTTCACTTCATATATTATTGAATGAAATTAACAAGATAATCAAGCAATGTATAGCAAGCTTATCCGGTGATGCCAAAGAATTTTTATTTATAACATAGTTAAAGTTTGTGTATTTGTCATAGCATCTCATTAACACGAACGAGACGTATAGATTTGTCGAGTGCTATCCTCTGCTCCTTTTACAGTTACTTTCCTTAATAAGAGCAGTGCACTATTATAACAAATAATGTAAAACAAGATACCATTTTGTTGCATTTGCAATAGAGCCTATAAAGCTATTTTCATAGTACCAGGGGTGGAGAAGTGTAACTTGGACTATATTTGTTCTCTCCCTACCTGTCACAGGGCTGCTTATAGATGTTGGTAAGAAGAGCTATTCATCACTACCAATGTTGCAGAAAGAAAACTAATTTCAAGCTTCATTTTGGCTAAACCAAAACACAGCTGCCTCGACCACATTTAATTACAGCAATAATTAAAGTTCTTGCCTTACCTGCGTAGACAAGGATACAAGGGCTTCTAATGGGCACAAATCCAGACATAAAGGCCGGCTGTCAATTAACCCTGACGGTTTAGGTGAGGAATAATGAAGGAAAATGAGGATTGGATTACAGCTCTCTTCAATAACAAATACAGTAATTCTGTTTCTCTTTTCTTTTCCTGGATCAATCCCAAGANTCTTGGGATTGATTCCAGGAAAAGAAAAGAGAAACAGAATTACTGTATTTGTTATTGAAGAGAGCTGTAATCCAATCCTCATTTTCCTTCATTATTCTATCAAACCGTCAGGGTTAATTGACAGCCGGCCTTTATGTCTGGATTTGTGCCCATTAGAAGCCCTTGTATCCTTGTCTACGCAGGTAAGGCAAGAACTTTAATTATTGCTGTAATTAAATGTGGTCGAGGCAGCTGTGTTTTGGTTTAGCCAAAATGAAGCTTGAAATTAGTTTTCTTTCTGCAACATTGGTAGTGATGAATAGCTCTTCTTACCAACATCTATAAGCAGCCCTGTGACAGGTAGGGAGAGAACAAATATAGTCCAAGTTACACTTCTCCACCCCTGGTACTATAGAAAATAGCTTTATAGGCTCTATTGCAAATGCAACAAAATGGTATCTTGTTTTACATTATTTGTTATAATAGTGCACTGCTCTTATTAAGGAAAGTAATCGTAAAAGAGCAGAGGATACACTCGACAGAATCTATCATCGTCCTCGTTCGTGTTAATGAGATGCTATGACAATAACAAATATTAATGATGTTAATAAAAAAAATTCTGTATGGCATCACGGATAAGTGCTCATACTTTGCTTGATTTCGTTAATTTCATTCAATAATTATGAAGTGAAGGACAAAATTATGTTCATTATACTGTAATTGCTAATTCTTAAAAAATTTCAGCATTGACTAATGAAACAAGTAAGCACGATTATAACTTTTATTGATATATAACACTTAAAATGTTATGTTATCACTTCAACATTACTCCTTTGAAAGTCAAAAGTCGTTGTCCTATAAATAATGTAGCAATAAGAAAACGCTTTGTGATGCATCTCATTTTCACCCTCTTACTTCATACCTATCAATTTTATGCATATGATAAGGTTTAGACAGGGACTGGACTGTACAAGTTCCAAGATTGAACTCGCACCGTGATAAATCCAATCACTGAGAGGTGATTAGGATCACAGAGGGACTAATTTTTTAAATCAATTAATTCACTGAAAAAAGCTGTACGACATTGGGATTTGATGAGAGGCTGGTCTGATGAGTAACAAGTACGTACTGTAAATGTGTCCTTTAAGGTTATAGCTTAGACAGACTCCCTGTCTTTCTGCTCTGTTTCTTGCTTCCGTGAAGTTAGCAGCCTCTCTTTCACGTTTCAGTCTATATGATGTTCTGGCTCATGATTGCCCAGAAACAATGGAGCTCACTGACCATGGATCAGAAGTTCTGAATACCATGAGCTGAATAATTTCTTCTCTTAAATTGGTTTTCTGTCAGGGTTTTGTCATGGTGACACCAATAATGGTAAAGAGGATGACTGATGATATGTGTTTGTGTGTGTAAAAGGATAAGAAAGTAACATTCTAAATTTTCACAAGTATCCTTTGTTTCCGTCATCTCTTATTCCACAATAAGCTATAGTGCCAAGCTATAGTATAGTCTGTTTTATCAGTGCATTGATCTTCATGATAAGAATTTTGGTCTTAAAACACATCTCTCCCTTATTTGTGTGGCATGTTTCATTTGGCAGGGTGTGGCATGGATGGTAAGTTTCCGATGTTCTCATTAGGAGCTAACATGGTCTGAATGGAGCTCAAGATTGGCTCTTAAAATAGCTTGTTCGGCGCTGGAGAGATGGCCCTAGTGGTTGGGAGCGACCAACCGCTCTGCAGAGACCCAGGGTTCGATCATCCAGCACCCACATGGCGGCCCGAGAACCGTCCGTAACAATCCATTCAGGAGAATTCACAGTTCCAGGGAATCCGAGACCCTCTTCTACCTCCGCGCATTGACGACACGGGTGAACAAACTTGCATGCGAGACAGTACATCCATACACATACAGAAAATAAATAAATTAAAAAAAAAATTAAAAAAATAGCTTGTTCCTGAGGTAAGGATGGATGTGGCCTGAGTGAGAGCCCAGGTGGAGCCTCTTCACCAGAATGTCAAAACTTCCTCCTCATGTACAGTTTGTTCTGGGATGCATGCAATGCAGTAAAAAAATGGAAACCCACTAGTCTCTCAAGGTTAAGATATAGAAACTCCAGGATTGCAACTTCACCACGTTCTATAGGTCACAAAGTCAACAGAGCAATTACAAATCCAAGGAAAAGAAAACCACAAACCTTCTTCAAAAGCATATAATCTAAAAATCTCCCCAAGGTCTGATTTTTCATCTGCTGACCTGTGAACTACAGAGTTGCCTAACAAACTCTGGTAACACAGGGATAAATAATTACAACAGACACAAAAGGGTAGGACAGAAGATAGAATGCAGTTCCTCAAAACAGCTCTCAAAACCAGCTAGATCCATGCAGAGATCCTTGTCACTAAGGCTTAGACTTGCTTCCTGGGAAGACTTCTACTCAGGTCTTGGTTCTGCATTCTGAGGACAGATTGACTCTGGAGTCATTTGAATCTCATAGCGAATGGAAAGGATTAGATTAGAAATATCCTCAGGGTTCTCTCTGCCCATAGGACAAGGAAGGGATGCAGAGCTGTTCTCAAGGTTGAACATTTTCCCTCTTGATCAGGTCAAGCTTATACAATACATTCAAGTTCTTTGAAATTTCCTCACTTCTGTTATTGTCAATAGTTCATTTTGTTTTTTAAGTATATTGATGCATTAAATATTCATATGGCTTTCGGTAAGATTGACTTTTATTATTTTCTGTTCAAATTTTATATTTAAGAGTCTTCGGGGATATTTACTTTATATTGTACTCATATCTAAATTTTAGTATTTATTGTTCCTTTTTGAAGCATAGGATTTTTGTTCTTACTGGTATAGTTAGTATATTTTCAAATCTTTCTAGGAGTACAACTTTCTTGTGTGTTTTCCATTTCAATCACTTTTGTCTAGTGTAACTAGACATGGTATTCTACATGTTTTATGAAGGAGTCAGGGACTATCTTTCACCATGCCATATGTTATAGGATTTAAGTCTTATATGTTTTCAAAAAATTAATGTGAACAATTATTCTACACCACAGATGTATCTTTGACTCGTTTATTCTGAGTAAATTTCTCATGTAACTGAGAAAATGAAAGTGTTTTTGGAGGCACTCTGAGGGCTGAAACCACAGTGGCCAGCACAGGTAGGAAGCATCTGACCCTGTGTCAACATTCCACACACCAGCAATCTCGGGTAAGCCTTAGGGTTATTTTACAAATTAATTGCTAGTAATTCTGCAGAGGGATCTCACAGGAATGATCTACAGTAGTGGTTCTCAATATTTAATTGAATGATAATTCAATTAAATGATAATTTAATTGGGAAAATAAAAAGGTGACTCAGAGAATAATGATAATTGTCTGGAGCATTTGGTAGTACACAGTAGCCTCACCAACTCTAGAAGTTTTGGACTCATGTGTCTGGATGGATCCAAAAATTTTCCGTCTACCCCTGATGGTGATGTTACACACATTTGGTAACCATTACTCTAGACAGGTGTTTCAAGCAAACTCAAATCCATCGAGAATCCCATTCTGCTGTGTGTGATATAATTGGCTGTCTCCACTTTTTGCTGATGTCTTCATTTTTGTTCCGTTCTTTTTTTTTTTTTGGGGGGGGGGTCTTTTTGAGACAGGACTCCGCTTTTATTTCCACTGGGCTGGAGCTCTCTAATGTAGACCGAGGCTGCGCCTTGAACTCACAGAGACCCGCCTGCCACTGCCTCCCAAGTGCTGGAATTAGAAGTTCGTCACCACCTATGTCTGTCTTGTTTCTGTTCTTATATATTAACACAAACTATCCAAAAGATATTGGTTTATAGCTGGCATGATTATGATTGATAAACTGTTTATTTAGAGGATGGCTCGTGATGATATTGTCTCTCTGATCCCTGGTATTAGCAGAAAAGCTGAGATTTAAAAGAACGGTTCTCAGCCGCCATATGGTGCTTGGGGATCGAATCCCAGGTCTTTATGTCAGAGAGCTGTCGGTGCTCTTAACCGCTAGGTTCCATCTCTCCAGCCCGGTTTGGAGGATGTTGGTAGAGATGAGTCCTCAGTCCAAATGGAGGTTTAAAAAGCTGTGTCTCATGCCTTTGATGGATGCCAAAAGAGGCCAGTGCGGGGAAAATCAAGACAGGGGTATGTGCTATTTCTGGACTTCATTTGGGGGACACATGGAGGAAAGACCTCATGTGGAGCAAAAGAGCAGATGATGGTTGGGGTTTCCCAAGGAGGAACTTTGAGCACTCCTTAAGAAAAAACATGACAGTTTTTAAGGAAGAAAAAAAAAAAAAACTCTCCAAATTCAAGTGATATGTGTGTATGTATGTTATGTTTGTATGTATGTATTGTGGTAAATACATATTTTTAAATTTTTTTATTTTCGTATGTGTATGAATGTACAGTCTGATGTAGGTTTGTGGACGCTGTGTTGTGTCAATGCCGCGGAGGTCGAGAGGGTGTCGGATTCCCCTGGAACTGGAGTTAAAGAAGGTTTTCAGCTGCCATAATGGGTGCGTGTGGGGATTGTAACCCCGGGTCCTCTGCAAGAGCAGGTCAGTGGCTCTTAACTGCTAGGGCATTTCTCCCACCCCTGTACTGTTTTATATATAAATATATAAATATAATTTATATATATTTAATATATAATTTATATTTATAAATATAATATATAAATAAACTATAGATTATTCCAAAACACATTTAGAGATTCACATTTTAACAGTAAAGTTGCATGCAGGTAAAAAGTAATATAACTTTATATTCTCTCTCTCTCTCTCTCTCTCTCTATATATATATATATAATATATATATAATATATATATATATATATATACAGGGTGTGTGTTGTATATCATATATATAGTATATATATACTATATATATAAGAGAGAGAGAGAGGAGAGAGAGAGGAGAGAATATAAAGCTTTTTACTTTTTACCTGCATGCAACTTTACTGTTAAAATGTGAATCTCTAAATGTGTTTTGGAATTAATCTATTAGTTTATTTTCAGAATTTGTAATTTTTATTTATGTGTGGAGTGTAGTATAATAATATATGAATACATATAAAATTAATAGGAACAAAAAAAGAGAGAAAAAACTTATTCAAAGAACTGACCAAAAACAGTAAACTTGTGCATCGAAGGGGTTATAAAAGACTGAGAAAAAGATGCAAGACAGGACTTAACATGTATGCAGAGTCCATGACTCTCTGGTGGGGAGTGGCGGGGCGTGAGGGGTGGGCACGGATGGGAGAATGAGTCTAAATTTGATTAAGAATGTGCTGGATAGCTTTGGTGTCAACTTGACACACCTGGGTTGAGGGAGCCTCAGTTGGGGAATTGCTCCTTGGATTGGCCTGTGGCCACATCTGTGGTGTATCGTCTTGATTGTTGAGCAGTGACAGTATAAAGAAGGCAGGCTGGCATAAGCCAGAGAGCAAGCAAGCAGTAGAGAGCAAGCCAGTGGACAGCATTCCTCATGGCCTTTGCTTCAGCTCCTGCCTCCAGGTTTCCTGCCCTGAGTTCCTGCCTTGTGCTCCCTGAGTGATGAACTATGAACCAGGAGATGTAAGCTGAATAACCCTTTCCTCCCCAAGTTTGGTGTCAGAGTGTTTTGTCACACAGCAATGGAAAGACAAAACTAGGACAGAAATTGGTACCGGAGTGGGGTATTGCTGTGACAGACCTGACCTTGGTGTTTTGGGGGAAGGATTGGGAGGCGTTTGGAACTTTGGGCTGGGAAGATCATTGAATGCCTAAGGATTGTTCTGTGGGGTTGGAGCAGTTTTGCTGAAAAGTTGTAGAAGATGGAGGCCTGGCTTGTGAAGTTTCTAGTTTCAAAGGAGAGCAGAGATCATCAGGACTGTGTAATCTGTGGGTTCTGGTCGCTGGGGCTGTGGAGAATCAGCTTGTAAGTAACAAGAGACAGAACCTGAAGTGAAACTTTTGTGGACTGGGGCAATTGATGCTGGTTTAGCTGGGGCTGAAAAAATCAGCTTAAGTAACAAGAAGACCAGCATCAATGAGGTGAAATCTTCTGGGGAGGATATCTTCAAGGTCAGCACAAAGAATGTGACCCAGAAGGGCCTGAGCCTCCATCTCGAGCCAGAAGCCGGACTTGGTACGTGTAAGAGTCTCTATATGGTTCCGGTGTTGAATATTTGAGGGGGTCAACAGAGAGCAGCCGAGGCTTGGCACTGTGCATTGGTGGAAGTGCACCTCGGTTGCTGTGAAACCCCAGGATTGCAGGGGTCATGGAGAGAAGCTGAGGCTTTGCACCAGGGAGAGGTCAGAAGAGACCATTGGTGGAAGGTGCTGCCTCAGTTTCAGTAGCGACCCCAGCTTTTGGAGATGCGGGACCTGGGATGACCACAAGAGCAGCGGTAGGTGTAGAATGGAGTCGGCCTGGGCCTGCGAGATGAGCTGTGCCACGGATGGCAGAGTCGAGAGGGGGAGCTGCCGAGACCCTTTGGAGCCCAGAAAGACCTGAGTGAATCCCAGGTGTCCAGCCTTGAGTACTTTGGGGGAGGGGCTTTTGGGATTTTTGGTTTGGGCTCCTTTTGGTTTTTCTTTATTAATACATGCTACAACCATTTAATAATTTATCCTTATGTAATTCCTATGGCATGTTCTATCATATAGGAATATTCATATTCATATTCTAAAAAAAGAGAGAGAATATAAAGTTATACTTCTTTTTACCTGCATGCAACTTTACTGTTAAAATGTGAATCTCTAAATGTGTTTTGGAATTAATCTATAGTTTATTTTATATATTTATATATAAATATAAATTTATATATTTATAATATATATAAATATATATTTATATATTTATATATAAACATACAGGGGGTGGAGAAATGGCCTAGCGGTTAAGAGCACTGACTGCTCTTGCAGAGGACCCGGGTTCAATCCCCAGCACCCATATGGCAGCTGAAAACCTTCTTTAACTCCAGTTCCAGGGGAATCCGACACCCTCTTCTGACCTCCGCGGCATTGCACAACACAGGTCCACAAACCTACATCCAGACTGTACATTCATACACATACGAAAATAAATAAAATTAAAATATGTATTTACACATACATACATACAAACATACATGCATACACATATCACTTGAATTGGAGAGTTTTTTTTTTTTTCTTCCTTAAAAGATGTCATGTTTTTCTTAAGGAAGTGCTCAAAGGTTCCTCCTTGGAAACCCCAACTATCGATCCTGCTCTTTTGCTCCACATTGGGGTCTTTCCTCCCATGGTCCCTAAAATGAAGTCCAGTAAGCACATACCCTGTCTTGATTCCCCTGCACTGGCCTCTTTTGGCACTCCTCAAAGGCATGAGACACAGCTTTTTAACCTCCTAATATGGACTGAGGACTCATCTCTACAAGAATCCTCCAAACCGGGCTGGAGAGATGGCCTAGCGGTTAAGAGCACCGACCGCTCTTGCATAAGACCTGGGTTCGATCCCCAGCACCCATATGGCGGCTGAGAACCGTCTTTAAATCTCAAGCTTTTCTGCTAATACCCAGGAATCAGAGAGACATATCATCACTGAGCCATCCTCAAATAAAAGTTTATCAATCATAATCATGCAGCTATAAGACCATATCTTTTGGATAGTTTGTGTAATATATTAAGAACAGAACAAGACAGACATGGTGGTGCACAACTTTAATCCCAGCACTTGGGAGGCAGTGGCAGGCGGGTTTCTGTGAGATCAAGGCCAGCCTGGTCTACATAGAGAGCTCCAGCCCAGCTGGAAATAAAGAGAGATCCTGTCTCAAAAAGACCCCCCCCAAAAAAAAAGAACAGAACAAAAATGAAGACATCACAAAAATGGAGACAGCACAATATATAAACAGCAGAATGGGATTCTCGATGGATTTGAGTTTGCTTGAAACACCTGTCTAGAGTAATGGTTACCAAATGTGTGTAACATCACCATCAGGGGTAGACGGAAAATTTTTGGATCCATCCAGACACATGAGTCCAAAACTTCTAGAGTTGGTGAGGCTACTGTGTACTACCAAATGCTCCAGACAATTATCATTATTCTCTGAGTCACCTTTTTATTTTCCCAATTAAATTATCATTTAATTGAATTATCATTCAATTAAATATTGAGAACCACTACTGTAGATCATTCCTGTGAGATCCCTCTGCAGAATTACTAGCAATTAATTTGTAAAATAACCCTAAGGCTTACCCGAGATTGCTGGTGTGTGGAATGTTGACACAGGGTCAGATGCTTCCTACCTGTGCTGGCCACTGTGGTTTCAGCCCTCAGAGTGCCTCCAAAAACACTTTCATTTTCTCAGTTACATGAGAAATTTACTCAGAATAAACGAGTCAAAGATACAGTGGTAGAAAAGTTCACATTAATTTTGAAAAACAATTAAGACTTAAATCCTATAAATATGAACGATGGTGAAAGATAGTCCCTACTCTTCATAAAACAATGAAAAACACAGCAGCTTACACTAGACAAAAGTGAGAAATGGAAAACACACAAGAAAGTTGTACTCCTAGAAAGATTTGAAAATATACTAACTATACCAGTAAGAACAAAAATCCTATGCTTCAAAAAGGAAAATAAATACTAAAATTTAGATATGAGTACAATATAAAAAGTAAAATATCCCCAAGACTCTTAAATATAAAATTTGAACAGAAAATAATAAAAGACAATCTTAACCGCAAAGTCCAATAATGAATATTTAACATCAAATATATTTGAATACTAAAAAAACTGAATAGACAAAACAGAAGTGAGGAAATTTCAAAGAACTTGAATGTATTGTATAAGCTTGACCTGATCAAGAGGGAAAATGTTCAACCTTGAGAACAGCTCTGCATCCCTTCCTTGTCCTATGGGCAGAGAGAACCCTGAGGATATTTCTAATCTAATCCTTTCCATTCGCTATGAGATTCAAATGACTCCAGAGTCAATCTGTCCTCAGAATGCAGAACCAAGACCTGAGTAGAAGTCTTCCCAGGAAGCAAGTCTAAGCCTTAGTGACAAGGATCTCTGCATGGATCTAGCTGGTTTTGAGAGCTGTTTTGAGGAACTGCATTCTATCTTCTGTCCTTACCCTTTTGTGTCTGTTGTAATTATTTATCCCTGTGTTACCAGAGTTTGTTAGGCAACTCTGTAGTTCACAGGTCAGCAGATGAAAAATCAGACCTTGGGGAGATTTTTAGATTATATGCATTTTGAAGAAGGTTTGTGTTTTCTTTCCTTGGATTTGTAATTGCTCTGTTGACTTTGTGACCTATAGAACGTGGTGAAGTTGCAATCCTGGAGTTTCTATATCTTAACCTTGAGAGACTAGTGGGTTTCCATTTTTTTACTGCATTGCATGCATCCCAGAACAAACTGTACATGAGGAGGAAGTTTTGACATTCTGGTGAAGAGGCTCCACCTGGGCTCTCACTCAGGCCACATCCATCCTTACCTCAGGAACAAGCTATTTTTTTTTTTTTTTTTTATTAATTTTATTTATTTCTGTATGTGTATGAATGTACTGTCTGCATGCAAGTTTGTGCACCCGTGTCGTGCAATGCCGCGGAGGTCAGAAGAGGGTCTCGGATTCCCCTGGAACTGGAGTTCTCCTGGAATTGGAGTTTCAGACGGTTCTCGGCCGCCATGTGGGTGCTGGAGATCGAACCCGGGTCCTCTGCAAGAGCGGTTGGTGCTCCCAACCACTAGGCCATCTCTCCAGCCCCGAACAAGCTATTTTAAGAGCCAATCTTGAGCTCCATTCAGACCATGTTAGCTCCTAATGAGAACATCGGAAACTTACCATCCATGCCACACCCTGCCAAATGAAACATGCCACACAAATAAGGGAGAGATGTGTTTTAAGACCAAAATTCTTATCATGAAGATCAATGCACTGATAAAACAGACTATACTATAGCTTGGCACTATAGCTTATTGTGGAATAAGAGATGACGGAAACAAAGGATACTTGTGAAAATTTAGAATGTTACTTTCTTATCCTTTTACACACACAAACACATATCACTAGTCATCCTCTTTACCATTATTGGTGTCACCATGACAAAACCCTGACAGAAACAATTTAAGAGAAGAAATTATTCCAGCTCATGGTTTCAGAACTTCTGATCCATGGTCAGTGAGCTCCATTGTTTCTGGGCAATCATGAGCCAGAACATCATATAGACTGAAACGTGAAAGAGAGGCTGCTAACTTCACGGAAGCAAGAAACAGAGCAGAAAGACAGAGAGTCTGTCTAAGCTATAACCTTAAAGGACACATTTACAGTACGTACTTGTTACTCATCAGACCAGCCTCTCATCAAATCCCAATGTCGTACAGCTTTTTTCAGTGAATTAATTGATTTAAAAATTAGTCCCTCTGTGATCCAATCACCTCTCAGTGATTGGATTTATCAGGTGGAGATCAAGTCTTGGAACTTGTACAGTCCAGTCCATGTCTAAACCTTATCATATGCATAAACATCGATAGGTATGAAGTAAGAGTGGTGAAAATGAGATGATCACAGGTTTCTTATTGCTACATTAGTTTATAGGACAAGACTTTTGACTTTCAAAGGAGTAATGTTGAAGTGATAACATAACATTTTAAGGTGTATATATCCAATAAGTTTATAATCTGCTTACTTTTCATAGTCAATGTGAAAGATTTTTAATGAATTAGCATACAGTAAAAACATAATTTGTCTTCACTTCATAATTATCTGAAATGAAATTAACAGAAATCAAGCAAATTATAGCACATTATCCGTGATCAAAGAATTTGTTTATTAACATATTAAATATTTGTGTATTTGTCATAGCATTCTCATTAACACAACAGACTATAGATTTGTCAGTGCTATCCTCTGCTCCTTTTACAGTACTTTCCTTAATAAGAGCAGTGCACTATTATAACAAATAATGTAAAACAAGATACCATTTTGTTGCATTTGCAATAGAGCCTATAAAGCTATTTTCTATAGTACCAGGGGTGGAGAAGTGTAACTTGGACTATATTTGTTCTCTCCCTACCTGTCACAGGGCTGCTTATAGATGTTGGTAAGAAGAGCTATTCATCACTACCAATGTTGCAGAAAGAAAACTAATTTCAAGCTTCATTTTGGCTAAACCAAAACACAGCTGCCTCGACCACATTTAATTACAGCAATAATTAAAGTTCTTGCCTTACCTGCGTAGACAAGGATACAAGGGCTTCTAATGGGCACAAATCCAGACATAAAGGCCGGCTGTCAATTAACCCTGACGGTTTGATAGAATAATGAAGGAAAATGAGGATTGGATTACAGCTCTCTTCAATAACAAATACAGTAATTCTGTTTCTCTTTCTTTTCCTGGATCAATCCCAAGAGTTTGGGAGAAGAAGGACAAGAAGATTATCTGGGTAATATGATCTTCCAACTATCTGCAAATAATGGAGTTCTCCATCAACTTTGGGCTAGTGATTCATTCTCATGAACACATGGGGCCACTACAAATACAAGCCCTTCAATACCCAGACAGCCATAAAAACTCTTTCTTGTCAAAGATTCTGATCACAGAATGGAAACCAAAAATGGAGACAAGAGATGTGACTGCTGGGAATAGTACTTTCTGCTCCTCCTGTCCAACTAAAACCATTGGTCTGGATAAGCATGCCCTTCATAAAGCATAATGTTGGGAGTGTATTTTCCTCACGATTTTTTAAATTCAGCTACAGAAAGTCTTACTATAATTCATTATGGGAGAGCAAAATTCATGTACCACAATTTCTACCATATTGGTAAAACAAAACAGAAACATTTTCAGAAAAATTTTTCATGTTTTAGATTATACTGACTGAGTATTAACCTTAAATATAGATCTGTGTATTATTGAAATGCCACTGCTTCTGGTGCCTTTCTAGTCCCTATTAGATGCTGAAGGAAACCAACACACATCCTTTTTAAAATCTTGACACTATGCTTTGAACAAATCCAAGTGTTTGCTAGCAACACAAGGGAATGCTAATTGTGAGCTTCACTTGGTTTCAATGAATACTCACCTCTTTTTTAATTTAAAAACATTTTATTAGCATTGGTTTCTAGAAGTAACATGATTACAATGCAATGAAAGACTTTGTGTAGCTTGGAGAATTTAGAAAAGGAATGAATGGCAAACTCATAAGAACAGTGACAAATTTCACATTATTGTTCAAGGTTGATGGCACAATTTTGTAACTAAACAATTTTCTAACATTATAGTAGACATAGAGTTTTGAATTTATATTGTAAGATATAATTAAATATTTTTAGTTTGGGGATAACATGCTTTTAGTTGTTATAGTACTTTCTAATTCTTTTATTTTTCTTTTTTATTCTTTTAGCTTCTCAGACTGTGATTTTTTATCTCTAAATCTTCAATTAGAGCATAGATGAAGACATACTGCGATGATAGAAGAGTAATGGAAAACTAATGGAAAACCTTTTGGGGCCTGGTAATAAGAGAGGTTCAACATAAAGGCCCAGCATCTCAGGACTGCACATAGAGTTGAGGCCAAAGCTGGGCCTCAGGGGACCTGAGAAGTTTGTTCCAGAGGATCAGTCCTCCCAGGACAGAATCTTCAAATAACAGAGGCCTTCCATGTCATCAGCATAACAGACAA
Source organism: Rhizomys pruinosus (assembly GCA_009823505.1). Lineage (NCBI taxonomy): Eukaryota > Metazoa > Chordata > Mammalia > Rodentia > Spalacidae > Rhizomys > Rhizomys pruinosus. The sequence goes on along the minus strand of VZQC01013249.1, from coordinate 176,155 downwards.
AGACTCTGCCATGCACAAGCTGGGGCTTCAGGGGAGGCTGTGGGATCTGTAGTCATTCAAGAAACACAGAAACTGCCTCCTAGAATCATGAAGTCCTCTGCTTTACCATCAGCCTACCACCAGAGGAATGTGGAACTGTGTTTCAAGGTAAGGTTCCAAGGAGACCAGAGCTCTAGCACACAGGAGCATTGGTGGGGGGTGGTGGGGGGTCGGGGGGTGGTTCACAGTTCCAGCTCATGGGAGGGAGACCACAGTTTAGGCTTACAGGATGGGACCTCAGCTCCAGGTTCATTGGAGGGGGACCAAAAATGTGAGTATCTAAGAGGTGACCACATTCCCAGATACACGGGCGAAGACCACACCTCCACACCTCCAACTCATAGGTAGGAACCATTACTCCAGCTCATGGTAGGAGACCTCAGCTCCAGGTTCATGGAAGGGGACCAACACTGTACAGTTCTAGAACCACAGCAGCCTCAGATACATGGGAGGGGGCCATACCTCCAACTCACAGGTAAGGACCATTATTATTACTCCAGCACACAGGAGAGGACCTCAGCTGCAGATTCACAGGAAGCAGTCACAACTCTGAATTCAGAAGAGGGGATCACAACTTTTCTTTTTTCAGACACTTTCCTTCTGCAGCTCAGACTAACCTTAAACTCTCTATGTAGCTCAGGCTGTCCTCAGATTTTTGGCTGTAAGAGTTTGAGAATCCACACCAACACATCGACGAACATCAAAAAATGATTTTATTGGAAGCAGGGAAGGTTTAGAGAGAGAAGAGAAGAAACAGGAACAAAGGGACTGGTGCACCTAGGTTGTGCATTGAGCATGCAATCTAGAAAGCTAGAAAGCAGCGACCCGACCCACGGGGACATGGATCTCTCATACAGAATCCAGGGGGAGGTACAGAATGGGCTTATTAACTTTTAATTTCATTGGATTAAACAGAGTTTAATGCATTTGGCAGTTTCTTTTTTTTTAATTTAATTTTTTTTATTGATGCTTTGTGTATTTCATACATCATTTTCCAATTCAGATCAGGCATTTTTCCCTTTCCCTTCCCCCCCACCCCCACCCCATCCCAGATCATGTATTCTGCCATAACTGTCTTGCATCTTTCTCTGTTTTTTTTTTTTTTTCCTTTTTTAGCTATAATTGATAATCCATGAGTACAAGCATCCTTCGTGCAAAACCAATCTACTTGGACCAGTCTTCCCACCATTCATTTGAAAGACGTCAGTTACTATTGGTACCAGGAAGTGGGCCTATTGGCTAATCTTGGCCCTTTCAGTTACTGACCTTTTTTGGGCACTTCTGAGACTAGGGGCAGCTGGCGTCTGATGATTGGTTGCAGACTGTTGGCCATACATTCCAGTAGTTGTCTTTTAGCTACAAGCAGTGGGTGGAGGGGAGAAGCTTGTGACTAGGCATTTCTTTAAACTAAGTCAATTCCAACAGACACTTAAGGATTTTTCTAAAAATGGCTGCTGTAGCCAAATGGAGCTAGTTAGGGCAGCCCTTATTTCTACATGGCAAGCCTATGAATGCTGGAATTACAGGTGTGAACCACCAGGTTGGCACTTTTCCCATTCCCTAACTTTGATTGTAACAGGGGGAACAATAGCTGCCTCCTTAATAGTTTTATCTGTTTCTTGGGCTGCACGGCTCAGTTATCTTATCATGCCTTGCCCTAGGTGGTGATGTGAATCCATTTTACAGGTATGATGGAGACTGAAGTCAGTAAACTTCAAGTCACAGCATAAGAGAGCATAACATAATGAAAAAATGAACTGTACCATTAAGTTTGTAGGCTTCTAACTTTCCTGAAGGTTACATCTTTGCAAACAATGACCTGATTTGTTAAGATAGATCCTTATTTATTATCTATCTATCTATCTATCTATCATCTATCTGTCATCTATCTATTTTGTATGTTTGCCATTTATTTTTCTATATTATTATATCTTTATATTTACTAATAAAATATAAACAAGTAATTTTAAATAATGTTTCAGTGTTTTACAACGGTACTATGAAATTCCATAAATTATATATTGTGACATATTACTGTGGTGAGCAACTTATATAAATAATCTGGGTTTATTTAGATATTTTTTAATAAAGTAAGTGTCTATGGGTGATTATCACAACAGAAGGTACCAAAAGTTTTGAATTTTAATATAAAAATGTTTATTTTCTAGTCTATAAAAGGGTTTACTTAAAATAATATATGTCTCTGAACTGTAGTGAATACGTTAAGCATTTACAAACCCAAGTTTATGAAATTAGCAGGTATAATTTTCAAATTGCATAAAGAAAAACATCTAGAACGTTAATAGCACCCATATATAAGCTAACAGAATAAGAGTTAGATTGTTTCTCCATGACATCTTTAATACATACAAAAAATGTAACAGACGAAGGTTTTCAAGAGATTTCTGAAGGTGAAACCAGCATCGTGGGAAATGATTACATGGACTAGAAGATTGCATAAGGTCAGCAAGCTCAGCATCTGGTAGAGATATCTCTCCACACTGATGAAGCTTATCCTGGGATAACCATCTGATGCTCTTCTGAACACTAAATGTGTTTGATTCTTACACAAATGAAATATCTCCAAAGAAGGTATTATTACTTGTGCAAGAAGGGAACCATATTACTTGATATGTCCTACTAAAATGAGAAGAAATGCATATTATTAGTTCTGACTTTAGAAATACTTGTTTTATTGTTGGAGTAGCTCTAAATGTTGTCACTCTGATAATTTGTAGTTTGCGGTTAACACTTCTGCAGTCAACTGTAATTATTGGTATAAAAACTCTTTTGACTAACACACACATTTGCAAGCCAAGAAAAAAAATACAGAAACATAAATATTAGAAAGTCACAGATTGTAAGGCTTTGGGAAGTTACCTACATATATTTGGAATATACAAAAAATTGAAAATTTTCTAATAATGATAATTAAAATGGAGTTTACAAATAGGTAGAGCTTTCCAGTTAACATCAATAATTCATTTTTAAAATTACCTGGTTTCTTTTCTTAAAAAAATTAGCATGCATACTCACTGTATACAGTACTGTGCTACATAAGGATGTTTTCTTTTTTACTTTATTGGTTTTTATTAATGTTGCTAATTATATGTAATAATGGGTTTCATCATGACATTTTTTACCTGTACATAAGGTATCACGAGCTTACTCACTTCCACTTGTAGTCTCTTTCCCATTCCTTCTAACCCCCTTCCTCTTCATAACCAGCCCCACCTTCTGCTTCCATGTCTTTTTTTTTTTTTTTTTTTTTTGTCTATGTAACTCATTGAGTTTCCTTAGGGTTGTTTAAAGGAATGTGGATGGAAATTTGTTTACAGGAGCATGTATACCTCACTCTGGATCTATCATGAAGAAAGTGTCTCACCCTCCTCCATCAAACGTTATATTAGAATAAATCCTGAGGGAAAGGAGGGGCCCCATAAGCCATAAGGACATTTTCACACAAGTGTGTGATGTATGTTGACTATATCCACCATTCCCAATTCCATAGTCTCCATTCATCTCCAGGACCTTTTTGCTTCTGCTTTCATGTCATATAAACATGCACAATTTTATGCAGCTACATAAAATATAGGAACCAAAAGTGAGAGAAAATACATTGTTATTTGTCTTTCTATAAATGGCTTAAATTGCATGATATGATTACCTCCGGTTGAAGCCTTTTTGCTACAGCCAATATAATTTCATTCTTTTTTATGGTTGAAATATTATCTATTAACTACATAGTTTTGGTCATTCCTATGTTGTTAGAGACATAGGTTGTTTCCATAAATTAGCTCTTGTGAAGAGTGCTGCAATTCTTACCAATATTCAAATATCTTTATGATATGCTGGCCTGAATTCCTTTAGGTATATACCCAGGAGTACTAGGAATAGCTTATTAGGGTGATGTAGAACATCTATTGTCAGTTTTATGAGGAAACTGCATACTGAGTTCAATTGTTTACAGCCCAAAACATTTTTAAAAGTTTCCTTTTTATCCACATTCTTCTCAGCATTTGTTGTTATTTTTTAATGAATAGAATCTCAATAGCATTTAATTTGTATTTCTCTGATGGCTAGTGGGGTTAGATATATTCTCATCTGCTTATTGGCCATTTGTATGGAATCTTTGTGAGACTGTTCATTTCATTTGATCATTTATTGATTGGGTATTTTGCTTTCTTATGTAGTTTTTTTTTGTGTGTGTATTCTATATATTGTTCCTCTCTCAGTCTAACTATTGACAAAGATTTTTCTGTTTGTAAGCTGTCTCTTCAATCACTTGCTTCCTTTACACTGAATAAACTTCTAAATTTCATGAGGCTCCCATTTGTCAGTTTGGGGCATTGCTTCCTGAGTGACTGCAGACCTATTCAGAAAGTCCTTGTCTATGTTTATATCATGAAGCATTTTCTCTGCTTTTTTTTAGAACTGTTTCAGAGTGTCAGGTCTTGTGTTATAGACTTTATTCTGGAATTGAGGAGATGGCTCAGTGTATAAATGCTTGCCACACAAACAGGAGTTTGGATTCTCAGAAGCCATAAAAAAAGTGGTTCTGGACACCTTGTGGGACAGAGGCAGAGATAGGGACTCTCTCATGCAAGGTGGCTAGCTGATCTAGCCAAAGCAGTAAGCTCCTACTTCAGTGACACACATGGCCTCAGTGTATGGTGGAGACTGACTGAAGATGACCGTCAACACTGACCATGAAGGTGTCAAGCCTGGTGACATGAGTTTGATTCCTGGGACCCACTTAAAAATGGAAGGAAAGAAGCACTTCTATTAAGTTGTCCTCTGACCTCTACACATATGCCTTGACTTGCCAGCACATGTGTGCACACACACACACACACAATAATGATATGTGTGCACTCTATACACACATACCTATACACACAAAAGTTTTGATCCATTTTATTTTTAAGGCTACTTAAGCTTTATTTTTATTTATTTATTGTTAAAGGATTCACAATATAAGAGCACAGTTGTTTTCAGATCACATTAACGATGCTCAGTTTGCCATACAATTAGGTAATTGGTGCTAGCATCCATAGATGAGGGATACCATTTGTCGTTTGTTTTTCTGGGACTGTGTTACTTCTCTTTACATGATATATTCTAGCTCCATCCATTTACCTGCAAAGTTCATGATGTCATCTTTCTTTCCTCTGCATAGAACTCCATTGTGTAGATGTACCACATTTTCTCTAACCACTATTTTCTCTATCCACTCGGGGCACTTAGGTTGGTTCCAGCTTTTTTCTATTGTGCAGAGAACTGCAATAAACATGGCTGTGCATGTACTCTGCAGTAAGATGAGTCTTGTGGGTACATACCCAGGAGTGGTATGGTTGGGTCAGGTGGCAAGTTCATTCCGAGTCTTCCAAGGGTTCTTCCCACTGCTTTCCGTAGTGGCTGTACGAGTTTACATTCCTACCAGCAGTGGATGAGTGTTCCCCTTTCCCTACAACCGCTCCAGAACTTGGTATCATTTGTTTTCTTGATCCTAGCCAGTCTTATTGCAGTGAGATGATATCTTAAAGTGGTTTTAATTTGCATTTCCTTAATTATTAGCGGCGTTGAACACTTTTTAAGATGCTTCTCAGCCATCTCTAAGCTTATCAGACTACTTTATGGCAAGCTTTATGGGAGAGAGCCACAGTCTCCTATCTGCATCAGATATCACATCATACAACCCCCAAAAACTCATTGTCATTTTTTTAGAAAAGCAAGGGGAAGAAAGGCAAAGCACCTCCCAATTTTGTGGAAATAATATCTTTTTTTTTTTTATGTGTATGAATGTATTGTCTGCATGCAGGTCTGCGCACCCGTGTCGTGCGATGCCGCGGAGGTCAGAAGAGGGTCTCGGATTCCCCTGGAACTGGAGTTCTCCTGGAACCGGAGTCACAGACGGTTCTCAGCCGCCATGTGGGTGCTGGAGATCGAACCCGGGTCCTCTGCAAGAGCGGTCGGCGCTCTTAACCACTAGGTCATCCCTCCAGCCCCTGGAAATAATATCTTAAACTGAGATGCATGAACTGTAATGTCTCTTTCTCTTTTAATTTAAATCTACAGAGCATATGCTGATAATGGCTGGTCACACCCACCAAGCTAGATACCTCTTCCCTCTGTGGACCACAGCAGACACTAGAATGAATTTTTAATGGGAAGCAGAAATAGTAAATAAATTTTCTTTTTAAAACTCAAGTGCTAACTGCTGTGCCTTTAGCTAAATATGTGAAAATATGTTTAACTTCCATACATTTCAGACCTTTTGAGTTGGCACTGCTAATCAGAGCCTTAGAAGACTGAAATCTCCTCAACCTACCTGTCCACCTCTGAAGGTCCAAATAGAACACCATGCCAAAGGACCCTGGACACCTTTCGGATATTTATTTCCTAGATATTGAAGCATAGGTGAGAACAGACAACTAGTAGGCCAGCACAGAGCTATGCTTTCTGGTTTTCCACAGAAGCACTTGGCAGGGGAAACTAGCCTTCAAAACCAGTGGAGACACTCATTTAAGCACTTGTAGATACTACACTTGTTTCTCTTCTTATTTAAGAATAATATGGAATGTATATGTATAAGTATCTATATACTGAAAATTCATACTCATGGTATATGATTACTGTAAAATGAGTTATTACAGAGCATCCCAAGACCAAATGTCTCTGATTGTCCTTAGGTAGATATTTATATCTCAGATTTCAGCTCATCTACTGTCTTCACATTCTTTCTTACAGTCTCTAAAACTCATTTATAAGAAAAACAGAAGCCAGTAATGGTTAATCACGGATCTAATCTGAGCAGTCAGAAGGCTGAAACAGGATAACTGCCAATCTAAGGCTAGCCTGGGCTACATAGTTCTTTCAGTACAGTCTGGGTTGCATTGAAGTTCCAGAGTCACCTGGGCTTTACTGTGATATCCTGTCAAGGACAGGAAGAAAAGGAGTAGAGACAGAAATGGAAAAATGAAGAAAAGAGGGGAGAGGATGGGAAGGGAGGGGAGGGAAGAAGAACAGAGAGAATAGGAGAGGAGAGGAGAGGAGGGGAGGGGAGGGGAGGGGAGGAGAGGGGAAAAGCAGTTTCTCATAAAACCTTGCTAATCTAGGTATTCCCTGTGCCCCTTTCTCTTGCCACATGTCATCTCAGAACCACTGGCTTCTCCTGAGTCCCCTGCTCCCGAGAACTTTCCTTACTGTGATCTATTTTTGTGTCTTGATTTTTCTTATATCTATTCACATCCATACAACTTTATTAAAAAGAATTTTCTAACTTTATTTTAGTACTTTTGAGCATAATCTTCTTTTAAATCCTGGCTCCTGGCTTTTATTGTTCTGCTATTCTCTCTCTCTCTCTCTCTCTCTCTCTCTCTCTCTCTCTCTCTCTCTCCTTTCTTCTCTGTCTGGAAATTCTATTGCAAGGACTTCTGATTGAATCCTATTTTCTACCCTTCTGTTGCTCATTTTTTTAAACTCATTTTCCACTCTTGTGTACCCATGTGTCTTCTGAATACATTTAAATAATATCGCTGTTCCCAAATTTACCTTGTATCTATTTTTGTATAGTCTATATCCTTCAAAAATTGCCATATTTGTTGGAACACTTAATTATTTCAGCTTCCGCCATTTTAAATTCTGTGTCTTATTACTGTTTTTTCTGAAATATCAGATTATATTTTTATGCTTTTATTTTTTCTTTATTCTAGAGCATTGTGATCTTATTATACATTTTGCTAATCTGAAACAGTGCCAGGATTTATAATACTGTAGAAATAATTTGAAGTCTCAAATGACTGTATCTTCCTTTGAGAGAATACACTTCTGTGCTTGCAAATGGCTACAGGCACTTAGAATTTCAGATCACACAATCTAGTTCAAAAGATATGACCTAGGCTATGCTTCAGTCCAAGAAATGGCTAAACCATTTCTGATTAACCCTTGCCCCGGTCTTGTGGACCTTTGTGGCCTAACATCAAGCCTGAGGGCCTCTGATTCCATGTTTTGTCCTCAGGCTCCACAAGGCTGTCAAGATTTTGCTTGCTTTCTCTCCTCTTCAGCCATAGTAATCAGAAATACCCCTGAAGTAAAAGACTTCTAAGTGAAGTCACAAGTGACAGGCTTGCCTCTCTAGGTTTCGTTCCTGTGATTATTATATATCTTGACCCAATTTTCCTTCCTAACTTCTTAATTTGCAGGGTTTTGGCAGATTTATTCTCATAGGTTTTCTGAGTATTTTCAGTGTGGAGTCATTCTCAATGTCTTATTCAACTATTTGTGGAAACAACACCTCAAAAGGGCACTTGTAAGTAACATAATCATATAAAGTCAGTAATAGATACAGGTCAGCTACAACACAAGGTCAGCTGCAAATGAGTCATGATTATTGCAATCCACCACCCAATAAAAGTCATAGTAAATTTTATCTGTTCAGTTTGACAGTAGTGTTGTTTTATAACAATTTCTCTGGAAGAAATGGGAAGATTGATATTTAAATGTTCTTCAATTTAATGTTAGTCAAAACATATTTGAAAATCAATTGAATGAAATACTTCCAACTGAAATTTTTTGATTTTTTTCCTGAAAGATAGTGTAACTAGAAACATGCACACAGCACACAGCACACAGCACACCAGTGTGCACAAAGCACTCTCCTTGAGTGGACTTCACCTGCCTCCTGCACAACATACACAAGCAAAGACCAGGTGAGCCCCACATGCCTTGGTGCTTTGGGCACCCCTGGGCCACTTGGAGGCTTGGTATTACGTGACACCACCCAAACTTCGGATTCCAAGGTGCAATGTGGGCAGAGTTAGACATGCACACAGCACACAGCACAACACCAGCCTGTGCCTAGCTCTTAGTGTGAGCAGAATTTACCATCGTCCTGCACATCACCAGGAGAAGGACCAGGTTAGCTCTGCCTGCCTTGGTGATTTGGGCACCCTGGGCCCTGTGGAGGCTTGCTATTACCTGGGACCATCCACATTTCGGGTTCCAGCAACCCCCCTCACCCACACTCAGCCTGGGGGAGAAGTGGTACCGAGGATCTAGCAGGCGAAATATTAGTGAATATAGTCTGTGCAGCCAATGTTGAGGCACCAGAATCCAAAGAAAAAAATAAACAAACATCCAAATATTCTTCCTGATGAATGGGGAAAAATAACAACAGACAAAGAAGAGATCCAGAAAATCATAAGGGAATAATTCAAAAACTCCACTAAATTTGAAAACTTAAAAGAAATGGATTAATATCTGAAATCCTGGGAACCAACAAAGCTTAACCAAGAAGAGATCGACAGTTTAAACAGACCCATAATATTTGAGGAAATTGATGATGTAATTAAAAACATCCCAAATAAAAAAAAAGCCCAGCTCCAGGTGGTTTCACAACAGAATTCTATAAAATATTTAAAGAGGTCCTGCAACCATTGCCACTCAAACTGTTCAGAAGGATACAAGCAGAGGGAATTCTCCCAAACTCCTTCTATGAAGCCAGCATCACTCAAATACCAAAACTAGGCAATGATACAAGCACAAAAGAAAGCTATAGTCCCATCTCACTACTGAACATAGATTCAAAAATTCTCAAAAAATACTTGCAAATCACATACAGACCCACATAAAAAAGATCATCCATCATGATCAATTTGGATTCATACCAGAGATACAGGGATGGTTCAACATATGTAAATCAGTAAATATTATAAAACACATAAATTGACTGAAAGACAAAAACCAAAAGATCATCTCAATCGATGCAGAAAAAGCCTTTAACAATATCCAGCATCCCTTCATGTTTAAAATCCTAGAGGGAATTAGATCGAAGGGAGCATTCCTCAACATGATCAAAGTCATATATAACAAACCCACTGACAATATCATCCTAAATGGAGAAAAATTGGAACCATTTCCCTTAAATGTGGGAACCCAGCAAGCCTGCCACCTATCACCACCCCTCTTCAACATAGTGCTTGAAACACTTGCTAGGGCAATAAGACAAGAGAAGGAAATTAAAGGAGTACTAATCAGAAAAAGAAGAAGTTTAGCTATCCCTTTTTGCAGATAACATGATATTTTACCTAAAGGATGCTAAAAACTCCAAAAGAAAACTCCTAGAAACAATTAGGAGCTTTTGTAAAGTGGTGGGCTACAAAATTGACCTGGAAAAATCAGTAGCCTTTATACCAACCATAAAAAAGTGGAAAAGTAATTTAAGACCTTCCCACTCACAGTAGCCTCAAAAATAATGAAATACCTGAGAACAAACCTAACCAAAGATACCAAAGACCCCTACAACAAAAATTTTAAACCCCTGCAGAAGGAGATTGAAAATGACATCAAAAGATGGAAAGACTCCCATGCTCATGGATTGGAAAAATTAATATAGTAAAAATGTCTGTTTTACCCAAATTGATATATAGATTCAATGCAATCACAATCAAAATCCCATGAAGTTCTTCACTGACCTGGAAAAAAAAATCCTTAAATGCATATGGAGAAACAAAAGACCCTGAATAGCTAAGGCAAACCCTGAGTGAAAAATGCATTACAGGGGGGATTGCTGTACCAGACTTCAAGCTATATTCCCTCAATGGAGGAAAGATAGCATCTTCAGCAAATGGTGCTGTCAAATTGGATCACCATTTGTAGAAGAACAAAATTAAACCCCTACCTCTCACCCTGTACAAAAATAAACTCCAAGGGGATCAAAGATCTCAACATGAAACCCAAAACCCTGAAGGTGATAGAAGAAAAAGTTGGCAACAACGTACAAGACATAGGAGTAGGAAAAGACTTTCTAAATCAAGCAGCAGCTTCACAGGAAATAAGGTCAACAGTCGACAAATGGGACCTCATCAAACTCAAAAGCTTCTGTACAACAAAAGAAGCAGGGGCTGGAGAGATGGCCTAGCGGTTAAGAGCACCGACCACTCTTACAGAGGACACGGGTTCGATCCCCAGCATCCACATGGCGGCCGAGAGCCGCTTGAAACTCCAATTCCAGGAGAACTCCAGTTCCAGGGGAATCTGAGACCCTCTTCTGACCTCCGCGGCATTGCACGACATGGGTGCACAGACCTGCATGCAGACAGTACATTGATACACATACAGAAATAAATAAAATTAATAAAAAAAAATTTTTAAAGAAAAAAATTAAAAAAAAAACACAAAAGAAGCAATCAAAGAAGTGAAGAGAAAATCCACAGAGTGTGAGGAGATCTTCACCAGTGATACATCTGACAGAACATTAATGTCAAGAATATGTAAACTACTCAAAAAATAAAGAAGTAAGAAATCAAATGACCTACTCAAAATATGGAGTGAAGAGCTGAACAGAGACTTCACCACTAAGGAATTAAAAATGTCTGAGCCAGGCATGGTGGTGCACGCCTTTATTCCTAGCACTTGGGAGGCAGAGGCAGGCTGATCTTTGTGAGTTCAAGGCCAGCCTGGTCTACAGAGTGAGTTCCAGGACATCTGGGGCTACTGGGAGACCCTGTCTCGAAAAGACCAAAAAAAAAAAAAAATTGTCTGAGAAATATCTTAAAAAGCATTCAACATCATTAAAAATTAAGGAAATGCAAATTAAAACCACTCTCAGATATCATTCCTCTCACTCCAGTACGACTAGCTAAGATCAAGAAAACAAAAGACATCAAGTACTGGAAAGGTTATGTGCAGAGGAGAACACTCATCCACTGCTGGTGGGAATTCAAACTCATACAACCATTATGGAAAGCGTGTGGAGAACCCTTAAGAGACTCAAAATAAGCCTACCACCTGACCCACCCATTCCACTCCTACGTATATACCCACAAGACTCATCTGACTGCAAAGATACATGCACATGTATGTTTATTGCACCTCTCTTCACAATAGTGAAGATGACAAAAATATGGTACATCTACACAATGGAGTACTATTCAGTGGTAAAGAAAGATGGCCTCATGAACTTTGCAGGTAAATGGATGGAGCTGGAAGCCATTATGCTAAGTGAAGAAGCACAATCCCAGAAAAAAAAAAAAAAAGGTGAATGGTTTCCCTCATTTGTGGATACTAACACCAAATGCCCAGATGAAAGGCAAGCTGAACAACATTATTGTTATATTTCTGTTTATCATAAAGAAACTATGTTGTTATAATGTAAATCTCTCAGTGGGCTCTAGAATCCACCCACCACTTATTTTCAGACTCTGTAATTACTGTATATGGCTGGAGAATATGTATCCATATTTTAGAATAATACAAAATTAATGGAAGAAAATGTGAACTCCTAAACAAATAAACAAACAAAAAGACTGAGAGAAAAATGCAGGACCGTTATGGCAGAATGCATGATCTGGGGTGGGGTACTGGGGGGGGGGAGGGAAAAGGGAATATGCCTAAAGTGAACTGAAAAATGTTGTTTGAAATACACAAAACATCAATAAAAACATAAAAAAAGAAAAGATAGTATAACTTGAATTTACTTTTGTGATAAGCAACCAATGCGTTAAAGCAATTAGTGGCAAACACACAAGTATTGTCAGTCAAATTGCAGACACCACTAACGGAAAGCTGCAGCTGCACAGAATCACTGTGAAAGCGTTCAGTGAATTGGTCATGATTCTTTATACATGCTTGCTCATTTAAGTGTGGACTGATTGTTTCATTCTCTATAGGCAAGAGACTTCAAAAGATAACTTGTGCAACAATGGCAAACGTGTGTCAGGTATATGGAAATGGACCTCAGAATTTGCTACAGAGATTCATGAAGAAAATATTACATTAGAAGAGAATAATTTATCCCCAATTTCTAATAATTTAAGATGGAACGCTTATCAAAAATTTCTTGCTAATTACAAGAATTACTACAATAAGTATTAAAATTGACAAAGTATACCTGTATATTTTCCTGATGGTTTAATAGCAAAATGTTATCTTCCATACTTGGTAACACAAGGAAACTGCCCAAAATCAAACTTGTATTTAGTAATTGGCATATCAACTTAGGATATAATGTGTTTCAAATTCTTTTTTCAGTTTTATTTCAAACTTGAGTTAATAATTAAGGAAATGAAAATTAAAACCACTTTATGATATCATCTCACTCTGATAAGACTGGCTAAGATCAAGACAATAATCCCTTTCCCCAGGAGTGTTCCCCTTTCCCCACAACTTCTCCAAATGCTGGTGGGGATATAAACTGAAAAAAAAAAAAACACTGTAGAAAGCAGTGTGAAGAACCCTAAAAGACTCAAAATGAGCCTACCACATGACCCAGCTCTACCACTCCTGGGTATGTACCCACAAAACTCATCGTACTGCAAAGATACATGCACATCTGTTTATTGCAGCTTTCTTCACAACAGCAAAGAGCTGGAACCAGCCCAACTGTCCCTCAACTGATGAGTGGCTAACAAAAATGTGGTATAGCTACACAATGGAGATCTATGCAGCGATAAAGAAAGATGACATCATGAACTTTGCAGGTAAATGGATGGAGCTTAAATCCATTATCCTAAGTGAAATAACACAGTCCCAAAGAAACCATCAGGTAATGGTGTCCCTCATTTGTGGATGCTAGTACCAAATTCCCCTATTGAAAGACAAGCTGAACAATGTAATTGTTATATTTCTTTCTATTTTAAAGCAACTGTGATGTTATAATATGAATTTCTTAATGTGCCACAGAATTAACTTACCACTTACTTTCAGACATGGTAATTAATGTATATGTGTGGAAGGTATATATGCATATTTTAGGGTAATATAAAATTAAAGGGGAAAATGTGTACTCCTAAACATATATTGGATTTAACATACAGTTTATTCCTGGAGGACATAATTCTAGTGCATATATGACCTTTGTATAGGCATGTTTTGGAGCAGTAGAATTGGGAGGGAGCCACAACAACATAATGACTGGGAAAAAGAATGGACTGATAGAGTTAAATTCTGCCCCAAACAATAAACCTTTGCCAAGTAAAACTTTAAAAATACTGAGAGAAACATACCAGACATGTAAGGCAAAATGCAGGAACTGGGGTGGGGTGGCGGGGAAGGGAAAGGGGAATATGTCTAAATTGAACTGAAAAATTAATGTATGAAATACACAAAATGCCAATAAAAGTATTATATTACTAAAAAATTCTACAAGAATTTCTTTTTTTTATTTTTTAGATTTTCAAATTTACTTTTTTTATTTTTTTTATATTTTTTTATTTTTATTTTTAAGGGATTCTACAATACAATGACACAGTTGTTTGCAGATAACATTGATGTTACTCAGTATGTCATACAATTAAGTAATTGGTGCATTTTGCAAGTATCTATGTCCAAATTTTGAACAACCCAAGGTTCCCATAGTCCAGTTGTAGAAGCTTGTATGCACAGGCATGTTGATCAATCAGGTGTCCAGATTATATTCCTGTAGTCTCATGATTCACCCCTATCTCTCCACAGCCCTTTACAATCTACAACGCCTTCTCTTCGGCAGTTTGTTTCCCTGGGCTTGGGAAAGGGGCAAAAGTGGGTGAGAAGAAAACAGTCAATTTCTTTGGAGTTGTCATTTTGGACTCCAGTCTGTTCAGTTGTTTCCCTTCACAGATGGACAACTTTCCAGTGATACCTTTTTAGTCATACTAACAAGCTCAAGCTATTGATGTACAGGCATTTAAGCAGTACCACTTATTGTGTCAAGCTAAGCTGTGAGCATAGACACAGATGCTTGGATGGTATGCTAATCCGCAAACTGTGGTTTCTCTATAAAGGGTGATAATTCTTATTGTGGCTTATAACATCGCCTAACCACTAGAGGAACATAAGCTTGTGGCATCCGCTGTGGTTATTCCTCCAAGGAGAGAGCTAATAGCCAAATAGTTTTTGGGATATAATAAAGACACTTGGCTGCCACTGTTGCACAGTATCTCCAGGCTGTTGAGGTGTAGCTGATATTTTCGGAGGAGTCTTGTTTTTGTCTCAGGGAGACCAATATTTTGCTGTATTGCTGTAGTGGCCTTTGGTAATGCTCTCTAGCATTTCAGAGGCGGTTGTACGCTAGCAAGTGACATCTCATAACATTTTTCAATGCTCACATAACACAGGTCTTCGACAACAGGGACTTTACTGCCTTTCTCCTTGCATATATCCACTTATAGGCAAAAGGCCTTTATTATTTGGGGGGGGGGGGGTTGAATCCCCTAGCCAACATCTCCTAGGCAGAATAATTCATTGCTGATGTCAAGAGCTTTCCTGTAGTAATATATTTTGCTTAATTACACAACTTATAAACACTTTACTATTGATTTGGCTCTAGATAGAGAAATATCCTTTCACAGTTCCTATGCCTATCAATCAGTTAATACTTGCCTGTTTTATAGGAAATTACCACTGTAACAATTGTCTCTAGTTTACAGTTTGGGAGTGGTTTAATTACCATCCTGTTATTCTTTTTTCCTAAAAAAAAAAAAGGGGTGGGGGAGAGGTAGGAAGGTTTCTCAGCATTAGGGTCCATTATTAATAGTCAACCCCAATATTATTCATAGAGAGCTCAGTGTCCGTGTCTCAAGCAGTCTGAGCTTTCCCATTCCTTAATGTTCAGATGGGTCAACTCTCTGCTGGCATTCCCCAGTTCATCCTGCACAGCCATAAGTTGTATGTTTTCAGGCATTTAGTTTGGTGATTTTTACTGTGGGACATAAAATTCTCCTCCACTGTTATTTTCAAGATCAGAAAATTGAAAATTTATCAATAGGATTGAAACACAGAGTTTTCCATTTGTATCCCAGAAAGGATAGTACCCCACCTCCCCCTCCACTCTTTTTTTTTTTTTTTTTTTTAGATTTTTATGTTTTGACCTATAGATGCCTAAGTTGTATTACACATACCCATAAACAGGAGCCAGGCATAAGTTTTCATTAAATTTACCCCAACTGGTTCTCATTGACTGTATGCTACTTATTTGGGAAGGAAATTTTAAGCTTAGTTCCTTTAACTTGTCCTACAAGTAAGAAAGTGTTATAATGTGATATTGTGTTAATCAGAAAATATATAGGCCATTTGTATACCTTAACCAGGTACAAATATAAATAAAACCAATTAAACATTTATATTCCCGATTAGTTCAATTTGTATTACCATTTCCACCAAAAACCTACACCTAAATTTAAATAATCTAAACAATTCACTAAGCCTTGAAATATCCTATACTTGGTGGATAAAGCTTGGGCAGAGTTGAGAACCTGCTAAATAATTTTACCCAATAAACACTTTGCCCTTTAAACATTTTATGACTGGATAAAGACTTCTACTTATTTGGTAAGTAAAAATTTAAGCTTATTTCCTTTAAATTGTCCTACAAAGTAAAAGAAAGTGTTACAATGTGATGTTGTGTATTTCAGAAAAATATGGAGACCAACCCAATACTAACTATAAATAAACAACTAGCATTTTATATTCCCAGTTAGTTCTAAATGTCAGTATCTAGCTCCTTTTCCTTTTTTTTTTTCCCCAAAAAAAGAGTCCTTAATAAAACCAATTGCAAGCAGTTGTGTCCCAGCCCCACAGAGCCCAAGGCTCCCACCATCCAGCTGGAGGGGCTTGAATGTTCAATCAAGTTGATCAAATAAGTGTCCAGACTATATTGTCATAGTTTTTATCACCATTCACCCCAATCGCAGCTTCCTACAATATACCACTCCCCCTTTCCACAGATTGTTCCTTTAGAGATGGGGCACAAGGTGGACAAGAAGCACAACCTCTACTTTGTCTGGAGATGTCGTCTTGGACTCTAATCAGTTCTGGCTGTTTCCTTTCATGGGCTGCCCGATTGCCCAGGGACACAGGTTCTTCCAATCCTACTAATGAAGCACAAGCGTGTTAGATATATATGTATTTAAACACTGCTAGTTATTATGGTAGAGGTTACTTTGGTATAGACACAGATGTCTGGATGGTGTCTTAATCCCTGGATTACTTTTTTTCCCCCTGAGAAGAGATGACAAGGCCTTACTGTGGCATATATATATATATATATATATATATATATATATATATATATATCTCCTAATACACTAGAAGGTATGAAGCTTGTGGCAACATCCATGAGTTATTTGTCCAAGGAGAGAGCTAATAATCAAATAAAGTTGGGATATACAGACATATGGCTGCCACTGCTGCACAGTATCACCAAGCAATTGGGGTGTAGCTGATGTGGGTGGCGGAGTTTTGCTTGACTCAAGGAGACTAACATTTGCTTTAGTTAGTTCAGTGGGCCTTTGGTAACACTCTCTGGTATTCCAAGACAAAAATGTATATCTTGTAAGTGCGATCTCTGATACAATCTTCCAAATGGTACATCTAGGTCTTAGAACGCAGGGCACTTACCACATCTCTTCTTGAGATTATCCCAGTTTTCAGGCAATAAAGCTTAAACCTTTTTTTGGGGGGGGGGCTTGGGCCCCTGGCTAACATCCCCTTGGCAGAATATCATCCTTGCTCTATCAGTTGCTCTCTTGTATTATTATATGGACTACTTAAAGTATTATTTAAATGTATTGTCTATTCAGAAAAAACATAATACTTTAGTATTATGTTTATTTCTGGATAGACAATAATCCTTTTTTATAGCTCCTATAGGTTATAGTTAGTCAATTGAAGAAAGCCGTTTTTCAGTTTTTATAAGAGATTATTCTCGATAAACTAGTCAGCTTTAATTTACCATTAGATGATTGACTTCATTGCCACCATACGTTTTTCTTTTTTCTATGAAAAAGAGTTAGTGAGGTTCTCATATTGAAACTAGTGCTGCACCTAGATTAAAGTTCGTTAGGACTCACTGGTAAACAAGAATGTTTTCACCTTGGTCTTCAGAGGATGTTTGATGCTGTAGCAGTCTGAGGCTTTTTCCGTTTTATGAAGTTTGGTGAACTCTTCTCTGCTGTATTTCCTTTGGTACAAGCTACATGTTGGAAGGACTGTATCCATTCTGTTCTGCCTTGAGTTGGTGGTCGTTTTGACTGTGGGCTACAATCTTTTCCCTGGTTAGTCTTAGTTAAATGAAGTTTTTGAAAAAGGTTTAATATTAACTGTACTCCCCTTTTTTAAATTTTATTTTATTTTTTGACCCATGATCTCAGAAGGCAAGTTGTTAGTACATACCTATAGCAGGGTTTATCAAGGAGAATTTTCATCAAAGTTGGTTTCCATTTTTTTTGGGGGGGGTGAGTGCATGATGTTAATTTGGGAAGGCAAACTTAATCCTTTAGTTAATTATCCTACAGGTAAGAGGATGTTACAAGCTGATACTGCAGAACACAAAAATTAGAGAAACATTGTAGTATGTTAATCTCAAAGTTATTGTTTATATTAAATTTTGAGTAATACCATATAATTTTAATTAAATATACATTAATAGAAAATAGACCATGTCCCTCTCCCGCCACTCCCACCCCGTCACCTCCTGGTTCACCATTTCAGTCGGTTTTCTGATGCAGTCTTTCAGTTGTTGTTCTTTAATATGCATCCCTCATCACAAGAAATACTAATAACTGGGTTATTGATGCTAGCACCTCATATGAGGGATCCCATTTCATCGTTTGTTTTTCTGTGATTGTGTTACTTCACTGTTAATATTATATCTCAGTCCATCCATTTACCTGCAAAGTTCATGATATCATCCTTTCTTTATTGCTGCATGAACTCCATTGTGTACATGTACCAACATTTTTTCTATCCACTCAGCCAAGTTGAGGGGCATTTGGGTTGGTTCCAGCTTTTTGCTATTGTGAACAGAGCTGCAATAATATAGCTGTGCATGTATTTCTGCAGTAGAATGAGTCTTGTGGGTATATACCTACGAGTGGTATGACTGGATCAAATGGAAAGCTCATTTTGAGTCTTCCAAGGGTTCTCACACTGCTTTCCACAGTGGCTGTACAAGTTTTACATTCCCACCAGAATGGATGAGTGTTCCCTTTTCCCCACAACCTCTCCAGCACTTGATATCATTTGTTCTCTTGATCCAGGGCCAGTCTTATCGGGTGAGGTGATATATTAGATGGTCTTAATTTGCATTTCCTAACTATTAGTGACGTTTGAACAGTTTTTAAGATGTTTATCAGCCATCTCTAGCTCCTCTCTGTGAATCTCTATTCAGTCTCTTTGCTCCATCTTTTGAGTGATTCATTTGTTTTCTTTTTTCTTTGTTTTTTCAGTAGTTTGTATACTTGGAAAGTAATGCTCTTGTCTAGATGTTTCTGCAGTAAAGGTTTCTTCCACTCAGTGGGTTTTCTCTTTACTTCCTTTATTTTTCTTTGATGTACAGAAGCTTTTGGAGTTTTATGGGTTCCCATTTGTCAATTATCGATCTTATTTCTGTGTGCAGCTGCTGTCTGATTTAGGAAGTCTTTTCCTACACCTATGTCTTGTAGTCTGCTGCCAAACTTTTTCTTCTATTACCCTCCAGGTTTGGGTTTTACATTGAGGTCTTTGATCCATCTGGAATTGACTTTTGTGCAAGCGAGAGGTAGGGGTTTAGTTTCATTCTTCTTACAAGTGGGATCCAGTTTGTGCCCAGCACACTTTTTGAAGATGCTGTTCTTTCCTCCATTGTGTCTTCTTGGCCCTTATCAAATATGATGAGGTGGCTGAATTTGTATGTGCTTTCAGGTTTGGATCTTCAGTTTTATTCCATTGGTCAACGATCTGTTTTTGTGCCAGTACCAACTGTTTTTATGACTATGCCCTGTGTATAGTTTTTAAATCTGGTATGAGATCCCCCTGTATTGCTCTTTTCACTCAGGGTTGCTCTGGATATCGGGGTCTCGCTGTTTTCCAAATGAAATTGAGGATTTTTTTTTCCAAACCTGTGAAGAAGCTCTTGGGGATTTTGATGAGATTTGCATTATTAATCTGTATATGATTTAGGTAGAATGGACATTTTTACTATTGTTTTATTTTCCCAATCCATGAGCATGGGATGTTTGTCCATCTTTGATGTCTTTGTTAAATTTCCTTCTTCAGAGGTTTAACGTTTTTTGTTGTAGAGATCCTTGGTGTGTTTTGGTTAGGTTTGTTCCTAGGTATTTTATTGTTTTTGAGGCTATTTTAAGTGGAAGGTTCCTTGTAGTCCTTCTTCAGTTGCTTTGTTGGTGTGTAAAGAAGGCTACTGATTTTTCTAGATTTATTTGTATCCTGCCACTTTACTGAAGTTCTTAATCGTTTCTAGAGATTTACTGGTGGAGTTCTTAGCACCCTTAGGTATACAATCATTCATCAGCAAAAAGGGAAGTTTGACTTCCTCTTTTCTATAGAACTCCTTTAATTTTGCTTGCCCTATTGCCCTAAAACAGGGTTTCAACACTATATTGAAGGAGGAGTGTTGACAGGGCAGGCTTGCCTAGTTCCTACCCTTAAAGGGAATGCCGCTGTTGTTTCCCCATTTGGATGTATTGGCTGTGGGTTTCCTGTATATGGCTTTGATTACCTAATAAGAATGATCCCTCACCAATTCCCGTTGGAACTTTAACATGAGAGGATGTTGGATTTTGTCAACAGCTTTCTCCGCATCAATTGAGTGATGGTATGTTTTTTGTCTTTCAGTCCATTTTATGCTTATGATCTTTATTGATTTTTGCGATGTTGAACCATCCCTGCAACTCTGGATGAGATCCAACTGGGTCGTGATGGGATGACTTCTTGAGTGGGTCTGTCATGCATTTGCAGTATCCTGTTTAGATTTTTGACATCTGTGTTCATTAGGAGATGGGTCTATAGTGTCCTTTTTGGTTGATCTTTGTGGTTTTGGTCTTAGGTGATGTTGGCTTCATAGAAGGAAGTGATAGGAGAACTCCCTCCAATTGGTATCCTTCTAAACAGCTTGATAGTAAGGGTTGTGGTCTTTTGAAATATTTTATAGAATTCTGCTGTGAAACCATCTGGGCCTGGGCATTTTTTTTCGGATGTTTTCTTTTCATTTCCTTCATTATATTTATTTTTGGATCGTTTAAGCTGTCACTCTTTTGCTTGTTCAGCTTTGGGGTTCCCAGTTTTCAGCTATATGCATGTCATTTCTTCTAGTTTTCAACATTTAATAGAGTATAGGTTTTTGACAGTAATCTCTTTGGTTGGTCTGGATACTTTTCATTGTCTGTTGTGATATTTAGCCTTATTCATCAACGATTCTTTGATTTGGAGTTGTTTCTTTTTTCTTTTAGTTAACTGGGCTAGAGGTCTGTTATCTTATTTATTTTTCAAAAAAACTTTTTTGTCTGATTTTTGTTAGGTTTTCTTGTTTCTATTTCAGTGATTTCTGCCTGATTTTTGTATGTTTTCCTGTCTGGCTTCAATAGGGTTTCATTTGTTGTTCTCCTCTCAAGTCACTTTAAGCGCTTCTTGTTAGATCATTCACTTGTGCTTCTTTCTGTTTTTTTAATGTAGGACTGAGAGCTACTAAACTTCCCTCTTAGGGAGCATTTTTTAAAGTGTCCCATAGGTTTTGCTGTGTTGTATTATCATTGTCCATTCAGTTTCCAGGAATGTTTTTATTTCTTCTATTACTTCTATTTTATACTCCCTGACACGTTCATTATTCAGTAAGTGTTGTTTAGTCTCCAGTGTTTTGTACGGTTGTTGTAGGGTATCCTGGTTTGATATGAGCTTTTTATTACACTGTGGGTTGATAGAATGCATGAAATTTTTCAATTTTTGTATTTTTGAGGTTTCTTCTGTGTCCAGTATAGGTCTTTTGGGAGAAGTTCCATGGGGTGCTGAGTAGGAAACCGTTTATTCTCTGGTGTTGAGTGGAATATTTCAGTTAAATGGTCGTGAGCTCCAGTTGTTTGTTGATGTATTTCATTAGTCAGCTGTCTCTTTGTTACTTTTTCTGTTGATCTGTCTAAAGTACTTAGTGGGGTATGAAAGTCCCCTACTATAAGTGTACTAGGGTTAATTTGAGCCTTGAAAGGTCCTGAAGAGTTTTCTTTACAACGTTTGGTGCGCTGGCGTGTGGTGCATATATATTCATGATGTGAGATCTTCACGTTATTGTCCTTTTATAAGGATTTAATGGCCTTCTTTGTCTCGTTTGATTTCTTTGCTTTGAAGTCTATTTTTATTGATACTAGAATCGCAACTCCTGCTTGCTTTTGGTACATTTGCTTGGAATATTTTCAGTCCATCCCTTCACTTAAGTTGGTGCCTGTCCTTGGAATTCAATGGGTGTCTTTTTTTTTTTTTTTTTTTAAATAATTTTTATTGATGATTTGTTGATTTCATACCATTAATTTTGCCAATCAAGTCAGGCTTATTTCCTTTCCCTCCCCCCACCCCCACCCCATTCCCAGATTCGTGCATTCTGCCATAACTGTCCTGCATCTTTTCTCTCAGTTTTTTTTTTCATTTTTAGCTATAAGTGATTAATCCATGAGTACACGCCATCCTTCATGCAAAACCTATCTGAAGGCTGTTGTGCCAAAACACCTACAGCCCCACCATCAGTGGGGGGTGACAGGTTATTTGTTCCATCAAGTTGACTCAAATGAGTGTCCAGACTACATGCTGTAGTTTCACCATTCACCCCAATCGCAGCTCCCTTACATTCTCTCCCACGCCCCCTCTTCCGCAGGTTGTTCCATAGGATTAGAAAAGGGGCACAGGTTGAGGAGAGTAACAAACAGTCCACTCTCTCTTGAGCTGTTGACTTGGACTCTGGTCCAATTCTGGCTGTTCCTTTCATGGGCTGACATTTGTCCAGGAATACCTTTCGATCCTACTAAGACGAACAAGCAATAGCTAATATAGGTATTCAACAGCACTACTAGTTCTGCGTAGGTTATCTTTGCATAGACCACATGTTTGGATATGTTAATCATGACTTACAATTTTCCCCCCTGTTAAATATGAAGGGTCTTACTGGGCTTATAACATTAACCTTTAGGAGGATGTAAGCTTGTGGCATCAGCATTGGGTTATTTCTCCAAGGGGGAGGCCAACTAGCCAATTAGATTTGGGATATGGAGACATATGTCTGCCACAGTATTTCCAGGCAGGTAGGTGTATCTGGTGCTGACGGTTGGGAGTCTTGCTTGACTCAGGGGACCATATTGCTTTCTTGGTTTAGTGGCCTTGGTAACACTCTCTCTGGCATTCCAGGGACCATCTGTTTACACTTGCATTGTGTGGTCTCAATACATCCCTCCCATGTTAAGTCAGGTCTTCGGCAGCCAGCGGGTCTTATTGCCTCTCTCCTGTACGGTATCCCAACTTAGGGGCAAGGGGCCCTTACCTTTTTTGGGGCCTTGGATCCCCTTGCCAACATCCACCTGGTAGACAATCCATTTGCTGTGTCAGAGCTCCTGTATTAATATATTTTGCCTGAGTGCATAGCCCTAGGACTTTTAGTATATATTTGGTTCTGACAGAGAGACTCCCTTCCACAGTTCACATGTCTCGTAGTCAATTAAAGAAGGCAACAGTTTTACCGGTTTATAAGAGATCACCTCTACCACAGTTGCTCTCCAATTTACAGTGGGGGAGCGACCTCATCATTGTCATCATATTTCTCCTTTTTATGGGTGGGAAAGCAAGGAAGTCTCTCATATCAGAACCTTGTGGCACCTAGAGGTAAGTTCATTAGGAATCATCAGAACTAGTGTTACATGTAGGATCCACAGAGGTGTTCTATTTGTTTATGGCAATTGAGGCTTTTATTCCTTTTGAGCTGGGTTTCTTTGTAGACAGCATATAGAAGATTTTGTTTCCTAGTCCATTCTCCAGTCTATGCCTTTGATTGGGAGTTCAGCCATTAATATTTAAGGGATAACTGAAAGATGGAATGTGCTTTCCCTTTCGCCTTTATCACCATTTTGGAATTTTAGTCTCTGTTTCAGCGCTATGATTATGTTTTTATTAGTTTCTTTCCCTAGTTGCTTGGGAGGATAGTTGCTCTTCTCTTCTGCCCTTTGAATGCTTCAAGTATTTCTGGAGAGTTGGTTTCCGGAAATGTATTCTATTATTTGCTCCGTCATGGAGATTTTTCTCTCTCTTCAAGTGTAATCGACATTTTGCTGGGTAAATTATTCTGGGTTGGCATCCATATTTCTTTAACACTGGCGGCGATGCTTTGCTCCATGTTCCTTTTGCTTTCATGGTTTGCGGCGAGAAGTCATTTGTGCGTTCTGATGGGTTTCCCCTTTGTTGTGACTTTGTTTTTTCTCGGTTGCCGTCAGATCTTTTATTTGTTTTAGTTGGGCTTCTAGCACTTTGAACTTGTATGGCGTGGGGAGTTCTTTTCTTGATCATTGTCTATTGGGAGTTCGATGGCTTCTTGTATTTGATATGGGTTGTCGTTTTAGTTTTGGGGAAGTTTTCATCTATTATTTGTTGAAGAATGCTGATCAATACCATTCTTTGAGATTCCTCCCGTCCTCTATTCCTATGATGTGAGGTTTGACTCTTTCTTCATAGTGTCCCTAATTTTCCTGGTTGTTCCATTTTGTGTTTTTAATTTTCATAATCTTTATTGAGTTTTTTAGTTGATCTGTGCTATCTTCCCGATATGATATTTTGATCGCCTTCCTCCATCGCCTTCGATTCTAAGGCTTTTTTCCTTTACCTTCTCTTCTGATTGGACGAGTGCTTTCTAGTTCCTTTTCATTTCAATCTGTGTGATTTCTTATAATACCAATTTTTTTATTAATTTACTATCTCTTCTTGGTGCTGTCTTACTTCTTTGTTGGCTTCCTTTTTTCGTGTTTCTATGTCCTTAAGTGTTTTCAGTTTGTTTTGGATTTTGTTTTGTATTTTTTTCTCTTAGTTTCTTTTTTTTTTTTTTTTTTTTGAATTTTCTTTAGTTTCTTTAATTTATCTGCATAGCTCTGCAATTCTCCTCTAAGTCTCGTGTTTCGGGGTCACCTCACAAGTGATCCAACTAGAACCTATTACACAGGGTTGGATACGTTTGGTGTGGAATTATCCTGCACACATTTCCATTGTTTGTCCCTTCGCGTTGTCCATGGATGTGGATTTCATTTGTGATTCAAACTCACAAAAGCCTTTTGAGTGTGTTGAAGGGTGAAGAGAAGCGTGTCTTTTTGTTTTGCCTTACCTCCATTCTTGCCTTCTTTTTTTTAAGTTTCCTCTCCCCGCCTTCTTTAGTGGGAGGGTTGACTTGTCTAGGTTTTCAGGCTTTCACTTTTTGTTTATATAGATTGGTTATTGGAGTGACTAAGTCCTCTTCCTCCCTCACTATTCTAGAGGTTCTCCCTAATCCATCCACTGGATACTGCTCTCTTCTCAAATCCAATTGTTGGCCGGGGTGGGGGGGGGGCGTTGATAGGCCTTGCTTAGCCCGCGCCCAGGCCCTCGGCACAGACCCGACCAGCTCAGGACCGTTTCACGGCTGCGGGGGGGAAGGGTACCCCAGGCTTACGGGCTCCAACTAGCCCCGCCAGCCACCAAGCCCCTGCCACAGACCAGAAATCAATTGTCCAGCACCACAAAAGTCACTCTGCTCCCAAGCTATTACCTGGCTTGAGCCATGATGGATGGACTCCAAGTGTTCTTATCAGGTCCGGACCATGATGTGCC
Organism: Rhizomys pruinosus; assembly: GCA_009823505.1. NCBI lineage: Eukaryota > Metazoa > Chordata > Mammalia > Rodentia > Spalacidae > Rhizomys > Rhizomys pruinosus. Next base: position 150,538 of record VZQC01013249.1, on the reverse strand, counting down.
AATCACACCACTTCTACGAGCTGTAGCCAGACCCAAGCGAGCCAGACCCAGCTCAGGTCTGCTTCCGGTCTGCGAGGGGGAAAGGCATCCTGGAGCGGCCTGCAGGACCTCGAACCTAGCCCCCCCAGCCACCTGGTCCTCCGCCACTGACCAGAAATCATTTAGTCCAGCACACAAAAGTCAACTCTGTGCCTAAACTTTACCCTGGCTAGAGCCGTGTCGGAGCTCCAAGAGTTCCTAACAGGTCCGGACCTGGAGTCCAAACACCACCCTTCGTAGGCTTGATTCAGCACCCCCGAGCGAGCCAGCCCAACTCAGTCCCTCTTATGAGAATTTTCTTTTTTTTTAATTTTTTTAAATTTATTTTATTAAGTTCTGTATTGTGTACGAAATGTACTGTCTGCATGCAAGATCTGTGCACCGTGTCGTTGCAATGCGCGTAGGTCAGAATGGGCGTTTCGGATTCCCTGGAGCATGGGTTCTCCTGGAGTTGGACGTTTGCAGACGGTTCTCAGCCGACCATTGTCCGGGGATCTGGGGATCGAGGCCCGGGTCCCTCTTGCAAGAGCGATCGGACGCTCTTAACGCTGGCCAAACTTTGAGTTTGTACTTGTGCTATTTCCATCCCTCCCTCCCTGGGAGGCTCAGGTTCCCACCGAGATCCATTTTCCATAGCAGCAGCATTATGGTTTGGGTCCAGAATGCCTCTCAAAAGTTCAGTTAGTAAGCACTCCTGTGCAGCATTAATCAGAGGTGGGAATTTTTGGAAGACTTAATCATGATGGGTTCATTGATGGATTTATTACTTGATGGGCTTTCTGGTAAGTTAGTAGAAACTTTAGGAGGTTGTGTCCAGTTGGAGATAAATTAGTTGGGAGCATATTCTGGGAAGATATATCCTGCCTCCATTTTCTTACTCTCCAGTCCCCTCATTCTCTACTGTCCTCCCTCCCTTCCCCTTCCCCTCCCCCTCTCCCTTCTTCCCTGACTACCCTCCTCCACTCTCCTCTCCTCTCCTCTCCTCTGTTCCCTTCCCTTCCTCTTTCCCCCTTCTCCTTCTCTTCCTTCTCCTCCTTCTTGTCCTCCTCCTCCTCCTCCTCCTCCTCTTCCTCTTCCTCCTTCTTCTTCTTCTCCCACCCAATCTCTCTTTCATTGCTACTTTGATGCAACCAGATTGGCTTTACTATAGGTTCTACCCATTCCCATGTAGCTCCCCATCCTGACCCATAAATAGCAACCTCACATCTACATAGAACTCTGAAATTATTACACAAAGTTAATATTTCTTCCTTCAAGTTTATTTTCACCCAGTGAAAGAAAATTGACAAACACAAAGAATAAAACTCTTCCCTGACAGGGGGTGGGAGATTTTGATACAAGAATCAAACTTCAAAATGAAAAATTTCATGAGGGATGAAAGAGGAAGCCATGTAACTAAGAAATGGGAATTTCCTCCAAAATTCAACAATCTTAGGCACAAATGTACCTAATATAATAACTTCGACATTTAGGATACAAATCCTTGGAGCTGGAGGGATGGATCAGTGATTAAGAGCACTCACTGCCCTTGCATAGGACCAGTTCAATTCCAGCACCCACAAGACAGCTAACAACCATCAGTAACTCTAGTTCCAGGTGATCCAACACCCTCTTCTGACCTCTGTGGACATTGCAAGACATGAGTGCCCTTACCTACATGCAGGCATAACCCACACATATAAAATAAAAATTAATAAATAAAATATAAAAGATGTGAAATCCATGGTGAGAGGTAGAGGTTTAGGTTTATTATTCTTCAAGTGGTGATCCAGTTATGACAACACCATTTGCTGAACATGCTGTCTTTCCTCCATAGAGTCTTCTTGGCCCTTTTTTCAAATATGGGATGGCTGAAATTGGATGTGCTCAGGTTTGGATCCTCAGTTTTTTCTATTGATCTATAGGCCAGTTTTTGTGCCAATACCAAGCTGTTTTTATGACTATAGCCCTGCAATGTAGTTTGAAGTCTGGTATGGCAATTCCCCTTGTATTGCTCTTTTTGCTCATGGTTTATTTGGCTATCGGGGTATTTTGTTTATCCATATGAACTTTAGGAATTTTTCCTAGATCTGTGAAGAAGCTTGTGGCAATTCTAATTGGGATTGCATTGAATCTGTATATTACTTTGGGCAGGATGGTCATTTTTACTATATTGATTCTTACAATGCATGAGCATGAGAGGTTCTTCCAACATCTACTATTTTCCTCAATCTACTTCTTGATGGATTTAAAATTTTCTTTGTAGAGGTCTTTAGAGTGTTTAGTCAGGTTTGTTCCTAGATAATTTATTTTATTGGAGGCTATTGTGAGTGGGAAGGTCTCCTTGTATTCCTTCTCCAATTGCTTGTTATTGGCATAAAGAAAGGCTACCATTTTTTCTACATTACTTTTGCATCCCCCCACTTTACTAAACTTGTTGATGGTTTCTCGGAGTTTTCTGCTGGAGCTTTTGGCATCCCTTAGGTAAACTGTCATGTCATCTGCAAAGAGGGATAGTTTGACTTCCTCTTTTTCCAATTAGTACCTCTCTAATTTCCTTTTCTTGTCTTATTGCTCTCACAAGCATTTCAAGCACTATATTGAAAAGGACTGCCGGGCGTCGTGGCACCTGCCTTTAATCCTAGCACTCGGGAGGCAGAGGCAGGCAGATCT
>VZQC01013249.1:113292-147695 GCA_009823505.1 Rhizomys pruinosus | reverse complement strand
AAAAAAAAAAAAAAAAAAAAAAAAAAAAAAAAGAAAAGAAAAGAAAAGGACTGGGGATGGGGGCAGCCTTGCCAGGTTCCTGACTTTAAGGGGAACTCTTCTAGTTTTCCCCATTTAGGATAATGCTGGCTGTGGGTTTGTCATATGTGGCTCTAATTGCGTTGAGGATTTTTCCCCCTGTCCAGTTCCCTCCAGGACTTTAAACATGAAATTGTGCTTAATTTTGTCTAAGGCCTTTTCCACATCAATTGAGAAACCATGTGGTTTTGTCTTTCAGTCCATTTATGTGCTTTATGAAGTTTGATTTACATGTGTTGAACCATCCTTGCATCTCTGTTTGAATCGAGCTTGATCATGGTAGATGATCTTTTTGATATATGTCTACATGCTGTTTGCAAATATTTTGTTGAGAAGTTTTGCATATATATTCATTAATGAAATGGGTCTATAGTTTTCTTTTTTGATTGTATCTTTGCCTGGTTTTGGTATTAGCGTGATGATGGCTTCATAGAAGGAATCTGGGAGATTTCCTTCTGTTTCTATCTTCTTGAATAATTTGAGTAGTAGTGACTATAGGTCTTCTTTAAATGTCTTATAGAATTCTGCTATGAATCCATCTGGACCTGGGCTATTTTGGTGAGAGGATTTTTTTTATTAATGTAAATAAAAAAACTCTACAATTATCATCAGAAATACTGCCACCACTGAAAAGCTAAAATTCTCACCTAGAACCATTTACACATAGAGACTTCTAATGGAAAATGTTGTACCTCAAATCATTTATTCTTCATTCTAAACTTACTCCTGTTAGAACATGTCACCAAATCTTAACTTATGGTTAATTACCACTTTCTGCTTTTATAGCACTTCATGCCTCTCTGGAATATTCTGACTGAGAGTCACCTGCTATTATCTTGTGATTACACTAAAGAGTATGTTTTCATGAAAAAGGGATTTTTCTTTGCTGGTGCTTTATTTTTATTTTATGCATATGAGTCTTTATTTTTTAGGAATTTCATATGACATATTTATATATTTTGATGGAATTTAGATAATCACATCTATCTATACCCCTTTCACTATCACCCACCCATTTTCATGGGCTCTGCCACACACACAAGCACACACATACACACACACACACACACACAGATATGTTTGGTATATATAAAGACCTACAGAGTCAAATTAAACTCAAATGCCCTTTGTTGTAGGTCCATGCACTGGAGCTTGGTCAACATGTGAAGAAATTCACCCTTAAATGAGACTCTTTTCCTCCTAGCATCAACCTGTTGCCAATTGTGCCTGGAACTGTTGTTCTCCTGGAATTGGAGTTTCAGATGGTTCTCCGCCGCCATGTGGGTGCTGGGGAACGAACCCGGGTCCTCTATAAGAGCAGTTGGTGCTCTTAACTGCTAGGCAGTCTCTCCAGTCCCTCTGTGTCGGAGCTGGAGAGATGGCCTAGCTGTTAAGATCGCCTACCACTCTTACAGAGGACCTGGGTTCGATCCCCACACCCACATGGCGGCGAGAACCGTCTGAAACTCCAATTCCAGGAGAACTCCAGTTCCAGGGGAATCCGACACCCTCTTCTGACCTCCACGGCATTGCATGACACGGGTGCACAAACTTGCATGCAGACAGTACATTCATACACATAAAGAAATAAATAAAATAAAAAAATAAAAAATAAATAAATAAAAGACTCTTATTGTCTGCACTTTGACCAGGTATGGGCTTTCGTGTTCATTGCCCTCTGTTGCATGAGGAAGCTTAAGCAAACTATACTGGTGCAATAGTGGCACTATGATCTTGGGGATAACCAACAGATACCTAAACCTGGACTTAAAGCCAACTCATAGCTAAATGCACATGGCTAGAGAGGTAATAGATGTTAGAGAATAGTATATTTGTCACATCCCAAGATCAAGCTGCTATGTTTTAAACTATACAGTATAAATGAGACTATTATTCCAAATTTCTATGAATATTAAAGTTGATTATTTAATATTTTAGAGCATTTTACTGACACAAGCTGTTATTGAAATTAGGTGAATCATAGAACCAAAAATACTATATCTGTAATTTATACATAATTTGATGCAAAATTCAAGACTAACAATAAAAATTCATCATAAACTGAAGTAATCATTTCCCCACAAAAGTAGCCGACTATTGCAAGAATTCATTAACATAAAAGTATCAATTTTGAGGTACAAATTTCCAGTAGTCTTGGTATATACTTCATCATTTTGCCTTTTAAGGTAACTGTTACATATGCAAATCTGTTCTTGCAATAAAATATTTTTATCATTTTAGACATTACAGTACAAATGATACTTAATATAAAGTCATGGAAAAGCAGCCTTGAGAAAAATTAAGAGATACATTAATGACTGTAAGGGTGAAAGAGAATGGGAATGTTGTGCTGCTATTTCTTCTTAGTCTTTCTAATTCTGGAGAAAGGAAAAAAAGCATCTGTGACTCAGAAAGCAATGACTTACTATGCCCAGAAATCTCAGGACAGTCACAGGATTCCAAAGGTTCTGCAGAATTGTGTAAGTGGTAACAATGCTGGTTAAAGAAATCCTCCTCTCAGGGAGAGAGGCTGAAAGTTGTGCAGAGTGTTATACGGACACAGTTTCTTGAGTCAACATCAGGACTGGGTGGGGTTTATAACTTACACCAGCCTTCAGGCCAGCCATGCTTCTGAAAATCATCTTTCATCCATGCTCACAAGCATCGTGCACTGGATAGCCATGCTAATCTTCTGTGACAATTTTCATTGGTGTACCACTGATTCCTTATTTAGAGTGTATAGACAGCTTTTCACATACTCCAGAAGAAAAACGGTACTGCAGGGATTATTTTCAATTCTTTAAAATTTTCAGTTGAAGGAAAAAGGCATCAAAAGAGCATTTGTTGTTAACTGCTGCTGTAATGAATAAAACAGTATGAATCAGGTAAGAATGCTTAATGTAAATCCTTTCCAAAAGAGTCCCAGGAAAGGATTCCTTTCATTGCAGGAAAACAGTTTGAAATTCCTCTTTCCATACTAAATGGGATGGGAAACGATTTATTTAAGATTATAACAATTGAAAGAATTCACAATAATTGATTAGGATGGGTTAATATTTGGGGATTCATGGCCTTTAAGAATCACAATTTCATGCTTTGGAAGTATGAAGAACGAACTTTCAGAGGATTCCTCCCGAAAGAGAGAATCCAAGTGGTAAGGAGTGGAAACACACAGAAAAATCAAGGGAAGAACACCACCACGTGTCTAGTCAACCAAGCACATCTTTGGCGCAAGGGACAAAACGAAAAAAGTCAATGAAAGATACTAATCCTAAAAAACATAGCACAACTCCAAAACGTCATTGCAAGAAAACAGAAGTTCCTCCCTTTCCCGCCACACTGCCTCCAGTCACCGAGATTCACCGGGATGTTTTGCAAGTTTAGTACCAAAACTTAAAGCTGAGCAGCAAAGGCCAGAAATTAGACACGTACAATCGAATTTGGAAACATGCTTACCCAGACCAAAAGCCCTATGTGAATAATATCCCTAATACACCAAAAGAGGCCAGGGTGAAGGCAAGGCACAAAAAACTGAAAATGGAAGAGGAGCCAATACTGTGTTCTGAAGGGATTGCTCCCACTGAAATGATCTTTACACCTGAGGAGCATTTGCCTGTCCTCGGTGACCCCCCTGTTCTCTGTGAAGAAGTCAGTACCACTGTAGTGACCACCTCTGCCTCTGAGGCAATGTTAGCTTTGTGGGCCAGAATTTCAGCTAATGCTGGGAAGATGGAGACAGTGAAGCGTCCAAAGCCACCAGGGCCTTATGAGTCCATGTGGTGTGTGGTCCATGGAGAAAATATCCCTGCAGGCTCCAGTGGTTGGGTTCGGCTGCGGTTCCATGCTGTACAAGCCTGGGTGCCTGGGAAAAGAGGCGAAGTGAGTGCCCTCTTCCTGATTCCTTCCTGCACATTTCCGCCCCCACATCTGGAGGACAACATGCTGTGCCCCTAATGTGTTTGCAGGAACAAGACCTTGAGCAAGCTCCTCCGTTGAGATTGGAGTTCCAGGGTAAAAGAACATCTGTGAGGTTTGGCTTGCTTTTCTAATGTCGCCTGTGTATGTGTGGAGTGGCCTATGGTACGAAAGCCATGACTAAAACTGATGAGGACTCTGTGCCCTCTGAGATGCCCACCTTATCCAGAAACTATTGCACCTTGTTCACTAGTCATAGAAGGACAAGCAGCGTAAGAAAAGAGAGTACTGAGACTACTGAAAACTCAACAGAAACATCTCTGGGTTCATTGAGCTGGTTCTGGACACTATAGAGGGGTCTGCAACCACCCCACACCTCTACTGCTACATGAAGACAAGAAAGTGACCGATGTATTTTGCTCCAAGAAGACCCTGGGGCAGGAATACAGTGTCCTCAGATCTTGACAGTTTCCTGTCACCAGAACAGAACAGTCTATTGCAAAGCTTAGTCTACACCTGTGACTTCTGCATGCCCTTCCTGACACCCTGAGTTGTATTATACTATTAGTGTGGAATGCTTGAGTTTGTTTTCTGTTTTGGCAAAATATACCCAGACTTGTGTGTGAAAAAAAAGAATCACAATTTCATATTTAAAATGTCTTAGTGCAATAAATGTCCAAAGAAACTAAGATATTTTTCCATTATAAGCTAAGAAAAATATTGATTCTATTATCTATACTTAAATCAACTGAAAATTATATTTTAAATCAAAAGGTCTGATTTTACTTAATATAGTATATTGTATTAAGTTTAAAGAGGAAAATGGTGAATTATCTTTTAATAAATACATTACCCCTCCATAAATGGCAGATAAAATTTTTTGAAGATATTGAGTTCATATGTAGGGCATCATAGGAAACCAATTGGAAATAAATGATATAATCTAATCCTCTCTTTTTTCAAATTAAATAACAATAGCCTAAAGTGCAAATAACTGGCCCAAGGTTATTGTGTCTTATGGTAAAGGATATAAACATAAATGGCATAATGTGAAAATGTGAATCTGGTGTATATTCTTTTCCATTAAAAGTGAAGCATTGCACACACTTCTATGCTTGAATTAAGAAAGATGTAGATTAAATCACACTTCCTAGACATAGAGTCAACATTTTTAGATGGAAAATCCAAATGGCTATTTCCTATTTGGCATTACTAAATGGGAAAGGATTATACATTCCAGAACAAAATATGAATAAATTAAGGTTTATGCATGTCCAGCATTTTGACATTCTGGCATGACATTATCATCTACAAAATTCATGCTTGAGAAAAATGCAGTTGAATAACCAAAAAAAATTCTCAAAAGAAATGCATAATATTTTAAGTCAGTTTATCATTTGGTGTGGGGCCACATTCATAGCTATGCTGCAACACATGCTGCCCACAGGTCTCACAGGCTATATGTTGGACAAGTCTGGAAGGGTGAAAAAAATAAAGATATATTAATGATAATCATGAGTTCAGTATTCAGTATTCAGTATTCAGATGCACACTCTAAAATGCTAAAATGTATCCTTCATTAAAAGAGCTATATAACTTCATTATTAGATTCAGATTTAATTTATATCACTGTCTTTCAGTCATCATCTCCTTATAGCTATGACTCACAGTAAAATATTTTAATATGGAAACTTGAATTATCATAAAATGTTTCCCTTTATGAGAAAATTTGAAAATCCCAGCAATTTTTTTCAACATCACTTTATAAAGCAGAAACAGCTTAGTTTTATGGTCTGAACTTATGACCAAATTCAACCTCTAAGTATTAGTGAGTTCTTGTTCATGTTTGTTAGCTTCTATTTCTCACTCATAAAATAGGGAGAATAGCACTATGATAGAAGTAAATAGAGAGCATCCTTACACGTGCTTAGAATCGTCTTTACCTACGAGGAGTAATTATCATGACCGTATAAAATCCTGTGTATTTGGGCTGGAGAGATTGCTCAGCATCAGGAGTGCTTCTTCAATCCTTTCGGAGATCTGGTCAAGACCATTATGCTGAGACACTTCTCCTTCCTTTATGTCTATGATGTGTAAATTTGGTCTCTTCATGGTGTCCCACATTTCCTGGATATCCATTTGTGTTTTTAGATAAAGAGAAATATAACCATAATGTTACTCAGTTTGCCTTACTTGATGCTAGCATCCACAAATGAGAGATACCATGTGTCGTTTGTTTCTCTGGGACTGTGTTACCTCATTTAGCATAATATCTTCTAGTTCCATCCATTTACTTGCAAACTTCATGTCATCTCTCTTTAACACTGCATAGAACTCCATTATGTAAGTGTACCACGTTTTCTCTATCCACTCGTTGGTTGAGGGGCACTTAGGTTGGTTCCAGCTCTTTGCTATTGTGAAGAGAGCTGCTATAAGCAGGGCTGTGCATGTATCTCTGCAGTAGGATGAGTTTTGTGGGTACACACTCAGGAGTGGTATGACTGGGTCAGGTGGTAGGCACATCTTCAGTCTTTTAAGGGTTCTCCACACTGTTTTCCATGGTTGTACAAGTTTATATCCCCGCCAGCGGTGGATGAGTGTTCCCCTTTTCCCACAACCTCTTCAGCATTTGGTATCATTTGTTTTCTTGATCCTAGCCATTCTTATTGGAGTCAGATGATATCTTAAAGTGGTTTTAATTTACATTTCCTTAATTATTAATGATATCGAACACTTTTTAAGATGCTGAATTGGAAAATGATGTACGAAATGCACAAACCATCAATAAAAATTAAATTAAAAAAAAGATGCTGGGCATAAACAATATGGTTATTCTAGGCTTCAGGTTCTCTCTTTTGATTTTATATTTGAAGAGCTAGATGGATCTAATCTTCGGTAGATAAAAAGTGGCCCTATGTCCAAGGCTAGAAAAAAAGGATGTGTAGTTGGTGAAATTAGAGTTGTTAAGGCTATAGTGGATTCAAGGTAGAGTGGCCAAGATCAGATTTACCAGGGAAGAATGCTGGTCTTGGGAATCCAATGGAAGATAAGGGTCATCACAATTGTTTTTAATTTTATTTATTTATTTATTTATTTATTTATTTATTTATTTATTTATTTGTATGAATGTACTGTCTGCATGTAGGTTTGTGCACCCATGTCATGCAATGGCACGGAGGTCAGAAGAGGGTGTCAGATTCCCCTGGAACAGGAGTTCTCTTGGAATTGGAGTTACAGACGGTTCTCAGCCGCAATGTGGATGCTGGGAATCAAATCTGGGTCCTCTGCAAGAGCAGTCGGTGCTCTTAAATGCTAGGCCATAAATGAAATAGTTCAGGCAAATGTGGTCAAGGCTACATCATAGGATAGATTTTCATCTTCTTGATTTCAAATTCTGAATCCTCTTATTTGCCTGATGAATATAGATAAGATATTTTTTACTCTTTAGCAAAAAGAGTTTAGAAAGCAAAGAGAGCAAAAAGCATAGAAAGGAAAAAGTTTAGAAAGCGTAGAGAACAAGGATTCAGAACACTAGAACAATAGCTTTGTATGAATGCTGGTAGGATAATAGATCAGAAAATGTCTGAGAGGTTTTAGAAACTAGTTTAGTCAAACTAGTTAGTAAAAATTATTTGTAAAATGCCTAATACTAACAAGGAAAAAGCTGCAATATGCTTGATAAAATATTAAAAATAAGGCTGACAAGATGACTCAGCAGGTAATGACCCTAGTTTGATCCCTAGAACTCACCTATATGTGGAAGAATAGAAATGACTCTAGAAAATTATTCTCTGACCTCTACGCATGCATTATGACATGTTTGACAACCATATGCATGTTTCACACACAAATCAAGTGATTAATTTAATTAAAAACAATTGCCATAAGATTTTCAAAGAACTAATATAGACTACAAAACAATAGTCAAGTGGTATCAGGAAAATGAGCTATATGAAAATATTGACTATAGTAAAAAAAAACACATATTTGGAACTGAAATAACATAATAAATAGACGGAAAAATACATATAAGGATCCATTGGCAGATTGTGTAAGATAAAAGAAAAAATAACGAACAACTGAAAAAAACAATTTAAAGTCATTTTACTAGATGATGTAAAGGAGGAAGGTAAGATGAGAAAGTTTAAAATACTGAAGGAAAAATGTCCAATGAGACACTCTGGAAATTCTTCAAGGATAAAAGATAGGAGAGCTTAACTAGAGAAATTTGCCAGTTCTAAGGCTGGAGATACATATAAAGCTTGAGGATCACAGACTGACCTAAAATAAATTCAAAGAGAATCAGACCAAGAAATAATGTAAGTAAACTCTCTTAAAGAGAATATTCTGAAAACAGTCAGAGAAAAGTAATCCATTATACAAAAGGAGACTAGCAAAACCCATTCAGTGGATTTTGTAAACAGAAAATTTTAGGGCAATAAGGAAGCTGGGGACATATTCAAAGCACTGTGGGCAGGGATTAGGAAACTGAACCTTTCTATATGCTGTCTACAAAAAACCCATCTCACCCTCAAAGACAGATACCACCTTAGAGTGAAAGGATGGAAAAAAGTATTGCAAGCAAATGGTACTAAGAAACAAACTGGAGTGGCTATTCTAATATCATACAAAATAGATCTCAAAGTAAAATTAATAAGAAGAGACAAAGAGGGCCATTATATCCTTGTCAAAGAAACAATGAACCATGAAGTCTTCACAATCCTAAATGTCTATGCACCAAACTCTGGTGCACCTAACTTTATAAACACAACTCTGCAAGACCTCAAGACACAGATTAATCCTAACACACTAATAGTGGGAGACTTCAACACCTCACTGAGCCCCTTGGAGAGATCAACAGGACAAAAAATAAACAGAGAGACATAAGAATTGAACAATACAATACACCAAATGGACCTCACAGACATCTACAGAGTATTCCACCCAAATACCAGAGAATATACTTTCTACTCAGCACCTCATGGAACATTCTCCCAAATCGACCACATACTGGTGCACAAAAGGAACATCAACAAATACAAAATGATAGAAATTATTCCATGTATTCTATCAGAACACAGTGCAATAAATCTCAATATGAACACCAGAATAAGTCCAATTAGCTACAAGAACACAAGCCTGAACAACGAAGAAATAAAGAATGAAATAAAAGTATTCATGGAACTGAACAAAAAAGACAATACAACACAACAAAAACTGTGGGATACTTTAAAGGCAGTCTTGAGAGGGAAGTTTATAGCTCTAAGTGCCCACATCAAAAAAACAGAAAGGGAACAAATAAACGACCTGACACTGCAGCTAAAAACACTTGAGAGACAACAAAAAATGAACCCTAAACCCAACAGACAAGAAGAAATAACAAAAATCAGAGCAGAAATCAATGAAATATAAACAAAGAAAACAATACTTAAAATCAATGAATCCAAAAGCTGGTTCTTTGAAAAAAATAAACAAAATAGACAGACCTCTAGCCCAGTTAACAAAAAGAGAGAGAGAGAGAGAGAGAGAGAGAGAGAGAGAGAGAGAGAGAGAGAGAAACTCCAAATCAATAGTATTAGTGACGAAAGGCAGAACATCAAAAAAGACAAAGAAAAGATCCAGACAATCATATGGGAATACTTCAAAAATCTATACTCCACTAAATTTGAAAACCTAAGAGAAATGAATGAATATCTGGAATCCTGGTAACCAACAAAGCTTAACCAAGAAGAGATTGACAGTTTAAACAGACCCATAATATTTGAGGAAATTGAAGATGTAATTAAAAACCTCCCAACTAAAAAAAAGCCCAGCACTAGATGTATTCACGGCAGAATTCTATCAAACATTTAAAGAGGTCCTACAACCATTGTTACTCAAACTGTTTAGAAGGATACAAGCAGAGTGAATTCTCCCAAACTCCTTCTATGAAGCCAGCATCACTCTAATACCAAAGCCAGGCAAAGATGCAAGCAAAAATGAAAGCTATAGACCCATCTCACTAATGAACATAGATGCAAAAATTCTCACCAAAATACTTGCAAATCACATACAGACCCACATCAAAAAGATCATCCATCATGATCAAGTTGGATTCATACCAGAGATGCAGGGATGTTTCAACATATGTAAATCAATAAATATCATAAAACACATAAATGGACTGAAAGACAAAAACCACAAGATCATCTCAATTGATGCAGAAAAAGCCTTTAACAAGACCCAGCATCCCTTCATGTTTAAAGTCCTAGAGAGAATAGGACGGAAAGGAACATTCCTCAACATGATCAAAGCCATATATAGCAAACTCACTGCCAGCATTATTCTAAATAGAGAAAAATTGGAAACATTTCTCTTAAAGGCAGGAACCTGGCAAGGCTGCCCCCATATCCACTCCTCTTCAACATAGTGCTTGAAACACTTGCTAGGGCAATTAGACAAGAGAAAGAAATTAAAGGAGTATTAATCGGAAAAGAAGAAGTTAAGATATCCCTTTTTGCAGATGATATGATAGTTTAGCTAAGGGATGCTAAAAACTCCACCAGGAAACTTCTAGAAACAATTAAGAGTTTTAGTAAACTGTAGGGCTACAAAATTAACCTAGAAAAATCAGTAGCCTTTCTTTACACCAACAATAAACAAGTGGAGAAGGAATACAAGAAGACCTTCCCACTCACAATAGTCTCAAAAATAATAAGATATCTGGAAACAAACCTAACCAAAGATACCAAAGATGTCTACAACAAAAATTTTAAACCCCTGAAGAAGGAGATTGGAAATGACATCAAAAGATGGAAAGACCTCCCATGTTCATTGATTGGGAAAATTAATATAGTAAAAAATGTCCATTTTACCCAAACTTATGTACAGATTCAATACAATCCCAATCAAAATCCTATGAGATTCTTCACAGACTTGGAAAAAAAATCCTTAAATTCATATGGAAAAACAAAGGACCCCAAATAGCTAAAGCAACCCTGAGTGAAAAATGCAATACAGCAGGGCTACCCTACCAGACTTCAAACTATTTTACAGGGCCATAGTCATAAAGACAGCTTGGTACTGGCACAAAAACAGACCAGTTGACCAATGGAACAAAATTGAAGATCCAAACTTGAATTCATACAATTTCAGCCACCTCATATTTGAAAAAAGGGGCAAAAAACACTCAATGGAGGAAGGATAACATCTTCAGCAAATGGTGCTGGCAAAATTGGATCATCATCTGTAGAAGAACAAAATTAAACCCGTACCTCTAACCCTGAACAAAAATCAACTCCAAGTGGATCAAAGATCTCAATGTGAAGCCTGAAACCCTGAAGGTGATAAAAGAAAAAGTTGGCAACAACCTACAAGACATAGGCATAGGAAAATAATTTTTTTAATTTATTTTTTTAAGGGATTCTACAATACAATGACACAGTTGTTTGCAGATAGCATTGACGTCACTCATTACGTCATACAATCAGGTAATTGGTGCATTTTCCAAGTACTATGTCCAAATTTTGAACTACCCAAGGTTCCCATAGACCAGTTGGAGAAGCTTGTATGCACAGACATGTTGATCAATCAGGAGTCCAGACTATATTCCTGTAGTCTCATGATTCACCCCTATCTCTCCACAGCCCTTACAATCTACCACGCCTCCTCTTCCGCAGTTTGTTCCCTGGGCTTTGGGAAAGGGGCACAAGTGGGTGAGAAGCAAAACAGTCTATATTCTTGGAGTTGTCATTTTGGACTCCATTCTGTTCAGGTTGGTTGTCCTTCATGGATTGACAAGCTTCCAGTGATACCCTTTTTTAGTCATATTAACAAGAACAAGCTATTGGATTACCAGGCATTTAAGCCAACACACGTATTATGTTCAAGCTAGCTGTGAGCATCAGACACAGATGCTTGGATGGTCATGCTGAATCCGCAAAACGTGATTTTTCATTAAAGAGTGACAATTCTTACTGTGGCTCACAACATTGCCTCAACCCACCTGAGGACACAAAGCTTGTGGCAATCCAGTGAGTATCCTCCAAGAAGAGACTAATAGCCAATAGATTGGGAGATATATATAATATATATAAACTATATATATATATATATATATACCACTTGGCTGTCACTGTTGCACAGGTTATCTCCAGGCTGTTGAGGTGTAGCTGATATGACGGAGAGTCATCTGCTTGTCTCAGGGAGAACAACAGAGAAGTTCACCCATCTTATACACTAAAAGGAAGATAGCCTCAACTGACTACAGGCATCATAACATCTCTGAGGGACCATAGGTGTAACATCTGTTTACAGTGAAGTCCTAATGCACTTTCACCTTCTAGATGCCACACAGTCTCAATACGAGAGACCTCCTTACCTCTTTCATAGAACAAAAGGAAAAAACAGTGTAATGGAAGTCATCCTTTAACAGTAAATAGAGCTGACTTGTACAGGAGTAATCTCTTATAAAACAGAAAAAAACTGCTTTCTTAATTGACTAATATACATAGGAACTGTTAAAATGATATTGTCTATTCAGAAACCAAGTATATACCTAAAGTCTCTTTAAAGTAGTCATATAGAATTAATACAAGAGAGCACTGATGACAGCAATGGATTAATTCTGCAAGGAGATGCTAGCCAGGGGACCCAATCGCCCCGCCAAAAAGGTTTAAGGCTTATGCCTGTAAACTGGGATATGCAAGAGAAAGAGGTGGTAAGGTCCGCCCTGCTGTAGTGACCCTATGGTAACCATGGGAAATTGTATCGAGGGGGGGGGGGATCGCACTTACAAGTTACAGTTGGTCTTGGAATACCAGAGAGTGTTACCAAAGGCCACTGAACCAATATAAGACAAATGTTGTCTCCTTGAGTCAAGCAAAATTCTTCCCCAACATCATCTACACCCCAATTGCTTGGAGATACTGTGCAGCCAGTGGCAGCCATATGTCTGTATATGTCTGTATATCCCAACATTATTTGATTATTAGCTCTTTCCTGAAGGAATAACTCTTGGATGTTGGCACAAGCTTATACCTTCTAGCGATTAGGAGATTTATACGCCACAAATATCGCCTTTGTCATCTCTCTCAGGGAAAAAAAGTTATCCAGGATTAACAACCATCCAAACATCTGTGCCCATACCAAAGTAACCTACCATTAGTAATCAGCAATGTTTAAATGCATATATACCTAATCACTTATGCTTCATTAGCAGGATTGAGAGCCTGTCCCTGGGCAATTGGTCACCTCATGAAAGGAAGCAGAAAGAATTGAATTTAGGTCCAAGACGACATCTCCAGACAAAGTAGACTGTTGTGCTTCTTGTCCACTTGTGCCCCATCTCTAACCCTAAGGAACAATATGTGGAAGATGGGGAGTGGTATATGTAATGGCTGCTGTTGGGGTGAATGGTTAAACTATGAAAATATAGTCTGGACACTTATTTGAATCAACTTGATTGAACATTCAATCCCCTCCAGCTGGATAGTGTGACCTTGGGCTGTGTGGGCTTGGGCACAAATGCTTGCAAAATTGGTTTTAGAAGGGATCTTGTGAAAAGAAAATAAAGGACTTAGATACTGCATTGAACTAATGGGAATTGAATGGTAAGATTTTATTTATAGTTTGTATTGTTGGTCTCTATATTTTTCTTAAATACACAACATCACAGATGTAAACACTTTCTTTTACTTGTTAGGGACAATTTTAAAGGAATAAGCTTAAACTCTTACTTCCCAAATAAAGTAGAAGTCTTAGTCCAGTCATATATGCGTTAAAGAGCAAAGAGTTAATTGGGTAAAATTTATTTACAGTACTCAACTCTGCCGAAGCTTTATCCACTAAGTATAGGATATTTTAAGGCTTAGTGGAATTGTTTAGATTAGTTTAATTTAGGTGTAGGTTTTGGTGGAAATGGTAATACAACTGAACTATTTGGAAATATAAAATGTTAATTGGTTTAGATAATTTGTACTGGGTTAAGGTACACAAATGGCCATTATATTTCGAATAAACCACAACAGCACATCTATAACACTTTCTTTTACTTGGACTATTTAAAGGAGCTAAGCTTGAATTTAATTCTCAAATAAGTAGCTTACAGTCAATGAGAAACAGTGGGTAAATTTAATGAAAGCTATGCCTTGGCTCCCTTGTTTATGGAGGTTATGAGTTTAATACACTTAGGCATCTAAGGTCCAAAACATAAAAACGAAAAAAAATATTGATGGTGGGAGCTCAGAAGCAAGGAGGTACTATCCTTTCTGGGATACAAATGGAAAAACTCTGTTGTGTTCCAATCCATTGATAAATTTAATTGTTTTCTGTCTTGAAATAAACAATGGAGCGAGAATTTTATTATCGCACAGGACAAAATCACCTAATCAAAAAGCCGGGAAAACATACGACATTATGGCCCAGCAGGATGGACTTGGAAATTCCAGCAGAGAGGTGACCCATCTGAACATTAAGGAATGAGGAAACCCAGACTGCCTGAGTCACAGGAAAACACTGACGTGCCTCTTTGAATAATATTGGGGTTGACGTTTATAATGGACCCTAACGAGGTTTACCTTCCAGGTGCTGGGAAACCTTCCTACCTCTCCCCCTTTTTTTTTGGAAAAAGAAAAACATGATGGTAATGAAGTTATTCTCTAACTTTAAATTAGAGCTAACTGTTACAGTGGTAATTTTCTATAAATCAGGCATAACGTATTAACTGATTGATAGGCATAGGAACTGTGAAGGATATTTCCCTAACTAAGCCAAATTCAATAGTAAAGTGGTTTATAAGTTGTGTAATTAGCAAAATATATTACTAGCAGGAAAGCTCTGACATCAGCAATGAATTATCTCCTAGGAGATGTTGGCTAGGATTTCCAAAACCACTCCCCAAATTATAAAGGTTTTTGCCTATAAGTGGATATATGCAAGGAGAAGGCAGTAAGTCCTGTTGTCGAAGACCTGGGTGTGAGCATGAAAAATGTTATGAGACGTTAATTGCTAGCATACAACTGGCCTCTTAAAAGGCTGGAGAGATTACCAAAGGCCACTAAAGAAAAGAATTTCTAAATCACACGAGCAGTTGCACAGGAAGTAAGGAGCAACAGTTGACAATGGAACCTCAATAAAACAAAAGCTTCTGACAGTGAAAGAAACAATTGAAGAAGGTGAAGGAGAAAACTCACAGAATGGGAAGAAATCTGTACCAGTGACACATAACTGACAGAGCATTAACGTCAAGGATTGGTATATATATAATTATATATATATATATATATATATTATATATTACATCAAAAAAACAAAGAAGACAAATGACCTACTCAAAAGATGGAGTAAAGAGCTGAACAGAGTCTTCACCAGTGAGTAATTAATGATGGCTGAGAAACATCTTAAAAAGTGTTCAACATCGGGCTGGAGAGATGGCCTAGTGGCTAAGAGTGCCAACTGCTCTTGCAGAGGACCCGGGTTCGATCCCCAGCACCCACATGGTGGCTGAGAATCATCTTTAACTCCAGTTCCAGGGGAATCCTATGCCCTCTTCTGCCCTCCGGGGCATTGCAGGACACAAGTGCACCAACCTACAAGCAGACAGTACACTCATACACATAAAAAAATAATAAAAATTTTTTTAAATGTTCAACATCATTAACATTAAGGAAATGCATATTAAAACCACTCTCAGATATCATCTCACTCCAGAACAGCTAGCTAAGATCAAGAAAACTGAAGACAACAGATGCTGGAGGGGTGTGGGGAAAGGGGAACACTCATCCGCTGCTGGTGGGAATGTAAACTTGTACAACCACTATGGAAAGCAGTGTGGAGAACCCTTAAAACACTCAGAATGAGCCTACCACCTGACCCAGTCATACCACTCCTGGTTATATACCCCAAAGACTCATTCTACCACAAAGATACATGCAAATCCATGTTTACTATAGCTCTCTTCACAATAGTGAAGAGCTGGAACCAACCCAAATGCCCCTCTACAGATGAGTGGATGACAAAAATGTGGTATATCTACACAATGGAGTACTATTCAGTGGTAAAGAAAGATGACATTATGAACTTTGCAGGTAAATGGATGGAGCTTAAAGCCATTATGCTGAGTGAAGTAACACAGTCCCAGAAAGACAAATGGAGAATGGTTTCCCTCATTTGTGGATGCTAACACCAAATCCCTCAGATGAAAGGCAAGCTGAAGGACATTATTGTTATGTTTTTGTTTATCTGAAAGTAACTATGTTGTTATAATGTGACTCTCTCATTGGTGGGGTCTAGAATCCACCCACCAATTATTTTCAGAGTCTGTAATTATTGTATATGGGTGGAGAGTATGTATCCATATTTTAGAGTAATATGAAATTAATGGAGGAAAATGTGAGTTCCTAAGCATAAAAAAGACTGAGAGAAAGATGCAGGACAGTTATGGTGGAATGCAGGATCTGAGATGGGATGGGATGAGGTCGGGGGAAGGGAAAGCAGAATATGCCTGAAATGAAATGAAAAATGATGTATGAAATACACAAACATCAATGAATAAATTAAAAAAAGGAAAATCAAAAAGTAGTGTAGAGATTATAAAAAAATAGAACACATGAAATTGAAATGAAACAACAGTAGATAGTGCTCAAAAGCAAACAAAAGTATAAGAATCCTTGTCATAGGCAAATATTTGACAGGTATGAAAACCTATATTTTTGTAATTTAGGTACAAAGGGCTTAAAGGAACAAGAAATGTAAGTTTATATTAATAGTCATACAATATGTAATTTTAACATCAGTAACATAGCATAAGTGGATAAAGTTATAAAGGAATAAATGTTTTGAATGCAATTGAATTTAAGTCATTATTGGTTTAGAGTATAATGCAATAACTTTAAGATGCTTTACGTAATTACATTGCTAACCACAAGCAAAATACTCAAAAATTACAAGTACAGAAAAAGTAAATGGAGAAAGAATCAAAGCATATCTGTAGAAAAAAAATATGGGACAAACTGGAAGGCCAAGAAGAAAAGAGCAGTCAACATAGTTTTACAAGAAACAAATACCAAAGTTGGCAATATCTGTCTTATCAAATTTAAATGTTAGTTTATGAAAAGACATATTTATTAAGTCCATTAGAAACAAGATTAAGCATATATATATACACATATATATCCATATACATAATCAGTTTTTGTTCTAAGGAAATAGCAGATGAAATGGATAAAAGTTAAAAACATTATTTGTAAATGGCACCAAAAGAGAGTAAGGATAACTGTAGTAATATCCTGAAAAGATGATTTTTAATTCAGAAGCTCAAGAAAAACAAAAAATACTTATATAATGATAAAAATATCAATTCTCAGAGATGATTGATGCATAATAATATATGCACCAAATATCCTAACCCCTAAACCCATGAAGCAAGGATTGAATTCAGAAGACCCTAAAAAGCACAAACAGTGGGAGACTTCAATGCCCTGCACTCAGCAATGAGAGCAAAAACAGGCAGAAAGTCACTAATGAAAGATGGTAGTTGAAAAACATGGTGAAGTTGAACTATTTAGGCATGTACAGAACAGTTTCCTCAAACACAGGAGAATATGTTTACAGATGCACAGGGCAAACATTCTCCAGGATAAATCATGTTAGGACAGAAATAAAGAATCATGTTGAATCACCATAGTGAAATAAAAATGAGCCAAGTAGACAGAGTTAAAAATGAGAGATTCATTTACCTGCAAAGTTCATGATGTCATGAACTTTGCAGGTAAATGGATGGAACTTGAAATCATTATGATAAGTGAAGTAAATCAGTCCCAGAAAAACAAACAATGAATGGCATCCCCCATTTGTGGATCCTTAATTGAAAGACAAGCTGAGAAATGTTATTGTTATATTTCTTTTTATTTGAAAGTAACTGAGCTGTTGTAATATGAATCTTTTAACAGGCTGTAGAATTAACTTATCACTTATTTTCAGACCTTGGAATTGCCATATATGGGTGGAAGGGATGTATTCATATTTTAGAGTAATATAAATTAAAAGGAAAATGTGAATCTCTAAACAGTTTTGGAATTAACATACAGTTTATTTTCAGAGGTCATAATTTTGGTATATATGTGACGTACATATAGGCATATTTTGAAGCAATACAAATTGGAGGGAACAACAACAACAAAAGGACTGGGTCAAAGAACTGACTGAAACAGTAAACTCCTCCCCAAAACAAACCTCTGCATGGAAAAACTTTAAAAAGACTCAGAAAAAGATACAAGACATATATGGCAGAATGCATGGACTCAGGTAGGAGTGGGAGCCATGGAAAAAGGAATGAGTCTGAAATTGGACTGAGAAATGCTGGATGAAATGCACAAAACTTCAATAAAATATTTTACAAAAAATGAGAGATTCAAGGAGGGTATAGCTATTTCTTGATTTCTTGGTACTTGTGACTCCTGATGTTCAGACTGTCCCTTTGTGGTTAATCCTCCCTGAAGCCACAGTTTAGGTCTTCTTACTCTGTCAGAAACTAAGGTGCCTAGAAGCTATTTTAATTCCCACCTATGTCTACTGATGAGAGTCTGCATTCATAAAAGATCTAGATTTCATTATAGTATCATTTGAATTTTTATGTTGAACACGACATAAAAATTATTTGTGGCCATTTCTAAAGGAAGAATTATTCTACACATAATATCTGACACACAATGATTTAGGTAGGAAAATGGTCATAAAAATACCCCATAAATGCCACTCATCTCATCATATATATATATATATATTGATCTAAAATTCCATAGACTAGTAACCAATGGGAATATACTATCTTTTGTTTTATTTTGCTAATTTCGTGGTCTCAAAACCTCTCCTTCTAGAAAAAAAGAATGGTGGAAAAACACCAGACAGTAGGTGTGCAGGAAATAAGGTCATCAATCAACAAGTGGGACCTCATTAAACTCAAAAACTTCTGTACAGCAAAAGAAACAAAAGTAGAGAGAAAACCCAGAGAGTGGGAGGAAATTTTCTCCACTGACACATATGACATATGACATATGACATATGACATATGACATAGGTTCAACATCCAGAGGATATAAATTGCTCAAAAAACAAAAGATCAAGAAAACAAATGACTAAGTTTAAAGGAGGGCTAATCATCTGAAAAGAGACTTCTCAAGAGAAGCAAAGACGGCTAAGAAACATCTTAAAAAGTATCCTAGGTATGTGTACTACAACTGCCTTTTTGAGACTCATGGGTCAAAAAATAATAACCTAAAATAAAAAGGGGGAATACAGATATATGTGAAAACTTTTTGTCAAAACATGCAATTTAAATCTTAAAACTTAACTATGGGAAAAGATTTGTATGTTCCAACAGGTCAAAATGTCACCAACTTAACGGCTGAGAAAGAAAAGATACAGCTTTGCATTGTGTAGGATGTACCAGGAAGTGCCAGCAGAAAGGTTGGCCTGTATGAACATTGAAAGGAAGAAAAGCCTCAGACTGCTACAGGCATCAAACCCCTCTGTGGATCCTACTTGTAACAACTGTTTATAATGAGTCCTAATGAAACATACCTTTTAGGTGCTGCAAAGTTTTAATACAAGAGACTTTCTTACCTCCCCCTCAATAGAACAAGGAGGAATATGATGATGATGAGGTCGTTCTCTAACTGTAAATTGGAGCCAACTGGTATAGAGGTAATCTCTTATAAAACTGGTAAAACTGCCTTCTTTAATTGACTAATAGACATAGGAACTGTGAAAAGGATTATTCTCTATTCAGAACCAAATATAATACTAAAGTCTCCTTAAGCTGTGCATTTAAGCAAAATATATTAATACAGGAGAGCTCTGATATCAGCAATGGATTATTCTACCAAGGAGATGTTGGCCAGGGGATCCAAGCCCCCACAAAAGGTAAAGGCTCCTTGCCTCCAAACTGGGATATCTGCAGGAAGAGAGGCGATAAGGCCCTGCTGTTGAAGACCTGATATAAACATGGGAAAGATGTATGGAGACCGCACTTGCAAGCATACAGATGGTCTCTGGAATGCCAGAGAGTGTTACCAAAGGCCACTAAACCAATAAAGCAAATATGGGTCTCCTTGAGTCAAGCAAGACTCCTCCGTCAGCACCAGCTACACCTCATCTGCCTGGAAATACTGTGCAGCAGTGGCAGCCATATGTCTGTATATCCCAAATCTAATTGGCTATTAGCTCTCTCCTTGGAGGAATAACCCACGGCTGATGCCACAAGCTTACATCCTCTAATGGTTAGGAGATGTTATAAACCACACGAAGACCCTGTCATACTTAACAGAAGAAAATGTAAATCATGGATTAACATACCATCCAAACATCTGTGTCTACACCAAAGTAACCTACCATAACAATTAGTACTGTTTAAATACCTATATATCTAATCGCTTGTGCTTCATTAGTAGGACTGAAAGGTTATTCCTGGACAAACTGTCAGCCCATGAAAGGAAACAGCCAGAATTGATCAGAGTCCAAAACGACAGCTCCAGAGAAAGTAGACTGTTTTGCCCACCTGTGCCCCTTTTATAAGCCTAGGGAACAATCTGCAGAAGAGGGGGCATGGTAGAATGTAAGGGCTGAGATTGGTGTGAATGGTGAAACTACAGCAATATAGACTGGACACTTATTTGATCAACTTGATTGTACATACAAGCCCCCCCCCCCAGCTAGATGGTGGAACCCTTGGGCTGTGTGGGTTTTGGGTGTAACTGCTTGCAAATTGGTTTTACATGAAGGATGCTTGTACTCATAAATTATTACATATTGTTAAAAAATGAAAAAAATAAAGAAAAAAGGAAAAAAAGTATTCAACATTGTTAGTAATTGAGGAAATGAAAATTAAAACTACTTTAAGATTTCATCTTACCCTGATAAGACTGGTTATGATCAAGAAAACAAATGCCACCAAACGCTAGAGAGATTGTGGGGAAAGGGTAGCATTCATTCACTGTTGATAGGATTGCAAACTCATACAACCCCTATGGGAAGCCATATGGAGAACTCTTAAAAGTCTAAAAATGAACCTACCATTTAACCCACTCATAACTTTGGACTTGGTAGGGACTCCTTGGTATTACACTAAAACACAGGAATGCAATGTTTGCAATCATATTTGGGCTGTTGGAGTGCATGTTTCTTGTTTTGTTTTGTTTTTTTAACAGAGTCTCCCTAAGCTTGGAAGGCACTGTGCAAAACAGGCTGGGATCAATGTCACAGAAATCTGCCTACCTCTGCCTCCCCAGGGCTGAGATTAAAGTCTTCATCACCACACACTGTGTCACTAATTAGTTTTTTTTTAAATTTTTTTATTAATTTTATTTATTTCTGTATGTGTATGAATGTACTGTCTGCATGCAAGTTTGTGCACCCATGTCGTGCAATGCCGCAGAGGTCAGAAGAGGGTCTCTGATTCCCCTGGAACTGGAGTTCTCCTGGAATTGGAGTTTCAGACGGCTCTCGGCCGCCATGTGGGTGCTGGGGATCGAACCTGGGTCCTCTGCAAGAGTGTCTGCAAGAGCGTCGGCGCTCCTAACCGCTAGACCATCTCTCCAGCCCACTAATTATTTTTTATTTCTTTGGTTAGAATGTTGTTCAGCTTATTTCTAACTCCCTCACAGATTCAGATTTTAAGCAGTTGTGACTACTTTGCATTTTTTTCGTTGATGTACCAGGCTCTGTCATCAAAAACTTTACAGACTGGGTTTTCTCTAGACTGTAAAGAAATAGCCTGAGTTTCCCTCTGCTCAAGTAGTACATGATTAGCTCTTTTCCAGTCAATAAATGTAGCTGTCAAATCCATGAATGCCCCAAGTTCCTGATCTACTAATATTCTACTCACATACATGGCATATATACATACATATGTCAAGTTTGTTACTTAGCCTTGAAGTGGGAACTTTGTTTTTTACTAATTTTTATTTTATTTTATTTATTTTTTATGTGTATAAATGTACTGTCTGCATGTAGGTTTGTGCACCCATCTCATGCAATGCCGCGGAGGTCAGAAGAGGGTGTCAGATTCCCCTGGAACTGGAGTTAAAGTTGGTTCTCAGCTGCCATGTGGGTGCTGGGGATCGAACCCGGGTCCTCTGCAAAAGCAGTTGGCGCTCTTAACCACTAGGCCATCTCTCCAGCCCAGAAGCAGGAACTTTTAAACACCAAATATTGCAAGAACATTAACTTTCCTTCTTGTTACTGAAAATTTAAACTTTGCAAAAGGAAGGTTGGCTATGCAGATAAATCATAGGTAGAGTGCCTACCTGCCATGCACGGGCCTTGAGTATAATAAAAATGGATGTGGACAGTTCTATTTCTCTCCAAGATGACATGACTTTAGGACCTAATATTCCCTAAATGGTATAGTTAGTCAACTAGTTAATGAATATTGCTATGGAAACTCAGACCACAAATTTCCATCTCTGGTTGAAGATTACTAACAAGGCCTTGTTAATTCCAATGTGTTATTCTATAAATCTGGAGTAGCAATTTTGTCATTATGTAACAAATAATGAATGAAGACAATCTACCGAGCTTTTTTTTTTCTTGGTGAACACATGGTGATCACTGCTAATTGTGACCTTTCTCAATACTCAGAAACCATCCATCCATTCACAGTCTCTTTCAAATATTTTTCTGAGCATAAATGTCAAGATGGCTGGTTTATAGTTTTAAGGTTCTGCATAACCTTTGCAGAAACTTGGGACATTTGCCTTTCTTTGCCTTCCTAGTAGTCCCTGTTGTCAATAACTCCTCCAGGATTACTGACATTGATCTTATCTTCAACATCACTACATGCCCTCAGTTATACACATCTTAGGAGAGGAGCAAGTCACTTTCAGAATTAGTTATACTGTCTCTGTCATTTCTATTCATTTTAGTATTTTACTTTCTCTGCATTAACTTTATTTGAATATTCCAATGTGAAATAATAAATGAAAGCAAAATTGAAGGTAAAAAATAATCTTTATTTTCTCTTTTGATGATATTTATTTTGGTAAGTAGCCTAAGAAAGAATTTTCAGAACTTTGCACCTAGCATCACTGGCAAATGTTTTCTTTGGTGTGTGGGAATATATCAGTGTACTTCCCAAATCGGCCTCCTATTGCTGTGCCAAATACACCTGCAAATGTCTTCTCACAGGCTTTAATTTTTCCATTTTTTTTGATTTTGTATATTTTAATTTTATGTAGTGCTTATTAAAATTATAATAGAGAACATATTCATTTTTCCAGAGATATATCTTTGTTAATTTTCATCAAAATAAATCATGATTCAATGACTATATGATCATTTTAAAAACCTTATATCGAAGTTTTTCCTTGCACCATTCTAAGCATGATTTTATGAGTTTAATGAATTTTGTATGAAAATTCAGTGTTAATACATGTTGATGTTTTGCTGCTTCTTTTATTGATTGGTTTCTTGTGCTTTTCATGCAGTATAATTTGATGGTATTTATATACTCTCCTTTATCCCTACCTCTCCTTGTTGTCCCCAGCCAATTTAATGTAACACACACACACACACACACACACACACACACACACACACAGCCTATCGAGTCTAATTTGTGTCCCTAAATGTATTTCAGCTTCTATCTGTCCACTGGAGTGTGGAAAACCTACCAAGAGTCCCATGCTTGAAAAAGACTGTCTCTGCCCCTCCCAACAGCCATCTGTTGATGCAAAATTCTTAGATGGGCTTGGGGCTTGTTACCCACTTCTTTATATCTATGCTGGGATTTTTGTCTGCTTTGAGCTTGCATGGGACTTCTACATGGTGTCCAAGTTGTGAGTTCACATAAAAGGAATTTGAGTGCTCTTTAATTTTCTATTTAATGTCATAAATTGAAGAGTATTGGTATTAGTTCTTCTTTGAAGATTTGGTAGAATTCTGCACTGTATCCATGTGGTTCTGGGCTCTTGTTAGGTGGGAGAATTTTATGTTATGTTATGTTATTTATTTATTTATTTATTTATTTATTTATTTACGTCTTTTTGAGACAGGGTCTCCCTTTAGCTTTGGCTGTCCTGGAACTCACTCTGTAGACCAGCCTGGCCTTGAACTCACAGAGATCCACCTGCTTCCCAAGAGCTGGGATTAAAAGCACATGCCACCACGCCCAGCTTTTCTTTAATGCATTTTTACTTTATTTATTTATTGTCTTGGTGTGAGATTTTTTTTAATTGTTATTAAACTTTTTCCATAAGTCATACATCATTTCTCAATCAAATCTAAAGTCACTTCCCTTTCCATGCCCCCACCCTACCCAAGTCCCTGTACTCTGCCATACATGTCCTGCATCTTTTTCTGAGTCATTCCAGAGTTGTTGTTTTTTTTTGGGGGGGGGATTTTTAAATACTCTATCTAATTGATTGTTTAAGTTGCGTTTAGATTATGTCATTTTGATTTGACTTTGTTAGGCCATACATACATACATAGAAAGCTAGTAATTTCTTTTAGATTTTCAGGTTGGGTGGAATATAGATTTTCCTTATGATTTTCTGTTGTTATGCTTCTTTTTCATCTCTGAGTTTGTGTATTTGTATCATCACTATCTTTCTTTTGGTTAATTTTGCTAAAGGTTGTCATTTTTAAAATCTTTACAAAGAATCAGCTCTTTGTTTCATTGATTCTTTTTATAATGCCCTTTGTTTCTATTTTGCTAATTTTAAGCTTGATTTTATTTATCTCTTCCCATCTACTGTTCTTAAGTGCTGTTTGTTCTTGATTTTCCAGGATTTCATGTGCATCACTAATTTACTTAGAGTAGCTGTTTCTAATTTTCTTGTGTAGGCACTTAATGCTATAAATTTTCCACTTAGGACTGACTTCATTGTGTCCCAAATGTTTTGGTATGTAGTGTAGTGTTTTCCTTTTAATTCAATTCTAGGAAATTTTTATTTTTACCTATGATATAACTTTCATTCAGTAGTGTATTGTTTAGCATCCATAAGTTTATGTATGTTTTCCCATTTTTATTGTGCTCAATATAATGCTTTATTCCTTTGCAGTTGGATAGGACACAAGATGGCTGTATTAGTCACTTTTCTGTTGCTGTGATAAAACACCATGACCAAAGGAACTTATAAAAGGAAGGGTTTATTTGAACTTACGATTGACGGTTCCAGGGAATTAGAGTCCATTGTGGCAGGAGGCATGGTGGCTGGAGCTGGAGCAGCAAGCCGAGGGTCACATCTCACAATGAGCACAGGAAGCAGAGAGAGCGACTGGAGACCACAAGGCTTGTTAAACTCACTAAGTCTGCCCCCAATAACATACTTCCTCTAGCATGGCCACACCTTCTAAGACCTCCAAGAACAGTACCACCAACTGGAGACAAATGTCTGAATACTTAAAGCCTATGGGGGACACTCATTCAAACCATCACAATGGCATTTCAAATTTCATTAATTTGCAGATTTGCTTTGTGTCCTAATATATAGTCAATTTCGGAAAAATTTCCATGGGCAACTGAGAAGAAAGTTTATTCTATGTTGTTTGGATGCAGTGTTCTGTAGATGTCTGTAAAGTCCATTTAATGTGGACTGTGGTGTCATTTAATTCCAACATTTATCTATTAGTTTTTGGCTGGATGACCTATCTCTTGGTGACAGCAGGGTATTGACGTCACCCACTGCCATTCTGTTGGAATCATTGTACTAATTAAGTTATTTAATGGAATTCTATGAAATATGCCTCTATCTGAGATGCATGTATAGGATTATAATTTCTTCTTGATGGATTTTTCCTTTAATGAGCATGAAATGACCTTCCCTGTCTCTCCTGACTAGTATTATTTTGAAATTGAGGTTTATTTGCAGCTATTACAAGTAGTTATTTCTGCTTTTGTCTTGGTTGCAATTACTTACAACCCTTTTACTATGAGGTGCTGTTGCATAGGTCTATGGAAAGATACCCTCTTCTCCAGCTTGCTTACACCTGCTTATCAAGGATCATCACAGCCAAATAAACTTGTTGACTCTTACTCTGTCCAAGAATCAACCAGTCAGACCTACTTTCATGAGGAGCTAGGGTTATATAATCTGAGAAAGCTCTAGAAAAGCTCTCTTGACATTTTGTGGGGATGTGGGGTAGTCAGGATGTCTGCCAACATGGAGATATTATAGTGAAGCCTTAGGAGGGGGGAGCCCACACTCTTGAAAGTAAACTCTCATCCATTACTCTCCAAGTAAACCCAACAAACTCACTTGTTTACCAAACTGCAGTGTGGCAAAATTGGACCTTAGTTTGTGGTAGGGACCAGGGGAGGATAGTCCAGAAGGAATTTCAGCAACAAGTCATTTTGATTATTGTTAGTAAGGTTCATTCCTTCCAGGAAACATTGATGGATCCTGTTTTCTAATCCAGTTAGTCAGTCTGTGTCTTTTTAAAGGAGGAGTTGAAGCTGGGTGTGGTAGCGCATGCCTTTAATCCTAGCACTCAGGAGGCAGAGGCAGGCAGATCTTTGTGAGTTCAAGGCCAGCATTGTCTACAGAGTGAGTTCCAGGATAGCTGGAACTACAGGGAAACCCTGTCTCGAAAAGACAAAAAATAAATAAATAAATAAAAATAAAGAGGGATTTAAGACTATTGGTGTTGAGGATTATTATTGACCAATGCTTATTAATTCCTGTTATGGAGATATTGTAGTGCTGTTATTTTAGACCATTTTGGTTGACTGATCAGGTGTAATTTATTTATGTTTTGTGCCCTATTGAAAGTATTTAATATTTTGTTCTGATGAAAGTGTTCCCTAAGTATTCTCTGTAGAGATAGTTTTATTTATTTATTTATTTATTGAGAGGGCTTTAAGTCTAATTGGAGAGCTGTGCCTTAAGCCCTAGATAATCATACCACTTTTGAATTTTTAATGAATTTTCATTTCATACAAACATCTTAATAATTTTTATCATCCCCCCCCCCACATACCTGCACCCTACCATGGCCCACCCTCAACAGATTTCATGCATTCTGCCATTTATGTTAAGGCCTATTGTGTCAAGTAAATATTTTCAAACATCCCTCAGCGCAAATTCATCCACTGAGATGTCAGCCTATCTAGAGTTACTCCCTTAAAGAAGATAATCTCTCCCTTATCCAGCAGTAAATACTTGCCAATAACTCTTGAGCTAAGATTGGGGCCTGCAGCCCATTTCCTCAGTTCTATTCTGAGATTTTGTTTGCTTAAGTATGCATGAGTTGTGTGCATTCTGACACCATTGCTGTAGACTCATATGAGCGAGGTTCCAAGAACTAAAATATTGTTTCTATATGGTCAACCATGCCCCCTCTGGCTCTTACAATCTTTCTGCCCCCTTTTATACCCTGAGCCCTGAGTGTGTGCAGTTTAATATAGCCAAGGACCTACACTCTACAGACTTATTCTCTAGACTTTGGTCATTTGTGGCCTTTTGTGTTCACAACTCTCAGTTGCATGAGGGAGCTTCATTGAGA
Source organism: Rhizomys pruinosus (assembly GCA_009823505.1). Taxonomy (NCBI): domain Eukaryota; kingdom Metazoa; phylum Chordata; class Mammalia; order Rodentia; family Spalacidae; genus Rhizomys; species Rhizomys pruinosus. Next base: position 120,224 of record VZQC01013249.1, on the reverse strand, counting down.
CATGCATTAGGAGTCTTTATACCCCTTCTTCCACCGTGCTCCATGAGTCTTAAGTGAGGAAGTTCCATTGTAGATATATCCTTGGGATTGGGCATTTCACAAATACTTGTTCTCTGACTATGACAAGTTATAGAATTCTTAATAGTTTATGACTGTTGCAAAATAAGTTTGTTTGTTGAGTGGTGATTTGCATATTTGTCTGTAAATACAAAGATCCATATTTAGCATCTAGTAAGAAATTATATTTGCCTAGAGATGTGACAGCCTTTGGGTTTTCTCTAAGATCTATGACCTTTCTAGCATGTGTATTTTACTATGTTTACAGTACCACACATGAGTGTCTCCCATTGAGTGGGCTTTAAGTCTGACTAGGTAGCTGTTGATTACCCATAAAATAAAATTGCCACTACTGCCCCAATGTAGTTTATTATGGTTATTAGGACTTAAATCTGGGATTGCAAAACCATTTGATGTTCTCCCTTCACAGCTTGCATAAAATTCTCCAAAACATGAGAACTAATGTTCATAGAAGTGGCTTCCACCTCAGTTCCAGCTCCATTGCCCCAAGTGCTATGTCTGAAGCATGTCCTTTCTTCAGAAATAAGGTTTTACCTTTATTTCTTGGAGGCAATCAAGGTCTGTGGCAATAAAATGTGTAATTTAGGGAGCCTCTTGGATGACCCTGGACAACAACTTGAAGGGAAGTTTCTCTGGTATTGCTATTTAGCCTTCAGCCTCTATAAATTTTTTAAAGTTTTAGTTGCTGAGTTTTTTATTTCAAATTTTATATCAGATTTTCTTTTCTTCAGAGATTCTATCTCTTCTTTAAAAATGAAATTCCATTTAATTTGGGGGTATTTCAAATAAAACAGCTCAGTATTGCTCATCTGGCACCCTCCTATAGCCTCCTCTCTGGAATTCAAACATTCTATCCTTGTGTTAGCCCTGTTGTCTCCAGATAACATACCTAGATGTTCCTCAGTGCAAATTCATCCACTGAGGTTCGAGTCAATTTATGTAGAGTACTTTCCCTTAAGAAGATCAGCTTTTCCTCACCCAACAGTAATCAGCTGCCAATAATTTTTCTACTAAGATTGGGGCTTATTGCCCATTTCCACAGTTCTGCACTGTGGTTTTACCTGCTTGAGTTTGAGTAGTTCTTGTGCATACTGTAGGTTCCTGTAAGCAAGGTCCCAGGAGCTTATAGGAGTCCATTTCCATATTTTCATGCACCTCCTCCCTGGCTCTTAAAATCTTTCTGCCACCTCTTTCACAATGGTCCCTGATCCCTGAGCAGAGTCCTGTTCAATGATGCATACTCTGCATATTCTTACTCTCTAAGTTTTAGGCATTTGTGTGTTTTTGTGTTCCTGGCCCTGTGTTACATGAAGGAGCCTCATTAGTAAGAACTCATTACTGAGAGATCCATTACTGTCTTTTTTACTCCTTGTTCTATGTTCCATAAGCCTTAGGTGTAGAGGTTGCATTGTAGGTATGCCACCTAGGCTTGGACAAATCACAATGTCTGGAAGTGAACAGTTGTGGTGTTCTGTAATATGCTCTGTTCTGTGCAAAAGAAGCTTCTTTGATAAGTGGTGACCGGATGCTTGTCTATACATATAAGGATACATATTTTTCATATGGTAAGAAATTACATTAGTCTAGGGATATGGCAGCTGTGCTGTTTTCTCTAATATCTATTACTTCTCCAACCATGTATATTTGGGTATTTATTGAATTCTAGTTTCATGTTTTGAATTATTTAAAATATTGTATTCACCTGTTTGAGATTTCACTGTCTTCTTTTTTTATTCATTGCATCTTTATATTCTTTGAATGTATTTATCATTGTTATTTTCAAATTCCTTTTCTTTTGTGTCTACTTGGTTGTCATTATAAGGAAACATGATGATGGGTTTATTAATTTCTGTATTATTCCTATTATCTTAGGTATTTTTGTTGTTTGTGCTTTTTCACTGAAGCCTGTTCATCTGGACTTTCGTGATAGTATGACTTGGTGTGGGTCAGGGATCTGGTCCTTTTTATTTGTTTCTCCTTTGTTGTTTCTCAAGTTCACATGTTATGGCTCAGTTGAGTAGTGCTTTGGGGCCACTTTATGTTAATATACCATTTGGATGAAAGAAGTGGTCTTCAGTCAGCTAGAGATAGGTGTGATTCTGAGTTGCACTTTCAGGATTGACTGCACAGGGTCCTGAATTAGCAGGATATTGTGTACCTGCTACTGAGCCCATTGGGTGGTAGGTTAGGTTGGGAGTGTTCAGGTCTGGGGTTCACAGAGTTCAGATGGTGGAAGCAGGCATGTTTCAGGGCCCCAAATTGCAAGTTTGAGGCAGGAAAGTATCCTGGTGGCCCAGACTGGGTTGAGAGCTGAGATGGCTCAGATTGAGTCACTTTACCTACAGGAAGTACAGTCAGCTCCACGATGTAATAGGATCCTTGAGATCCCAGGAAACTGAGAGCTAAGATAGCAAGTGCTTGGGGGTCTCAGGGAAAAAGCTCCAAACCACAAGTTTGGAGCAAGAAAGGATCCAGAAGTCCCAGGCTTAGCTGAGAGGTAACAATGCCTAGATTTACTTGCTCTGTCAAGAAGAGGCATATTCAGACTGGATGAGCAGGATCCCTGTGAGGGGTGAAGTCTGAGAGGTAAGATGGCAGTAGGGTAGTGAGTCTCAGGGAACTTGCTGCAAACCACAGGTCTGGGGTGGAGAAGGATGCCAGAGACAGGCTGGGTTTAGAACAGAGATGGCAGAGGTTGACTTGCTCTGCCAAGACAAGGTATGCACATATCAGGGATAACTATTTTTGTTCTTCTAAAAATATTTATTGATTTTTGACAGTTTCATAGAAGCATAGAATATATTTTTATCACATTGCCCCCCCACCACCAACTTTTCCAAGATCCAATCTCTATATCACTATTCACAATTTCACTTTCTTTTCCTATCTCCCCATGAAATCCAATTTGTGAAATTTTCATTGGAGTGTGGTTGACCCAGCAGTGGCTGCACCCTTAAAAAAATATGTCTTGAGCTGGGCGTGGTGGCGCACACCTTTAATCTTAGTACTCGGGAGGCAGAGGCATGCAGATCTTTGTGAGTTCAAGGCCAGCCTGGTCTACAGAGTGAGTTCCAGGACAGCTGGGACTACAAGGAGACCCTGTCTCGAAAAGACCAAAAAAAAAAAAATCTCTTCCTCTACTAGCACTTATCATAGTTCCTTTCTAGGGGTAGTACTTAATTTCTTCCTCCCCTCTCCATGTTGGGATTTTGTTTGAGTTGAACGTAACAAGTATTCTGGATGCTCTTTTAATGCCTGTGAGTTTATGTGTACAATTCCCCTTCTGTCTATAAATACTGTTTCTTTTAGTCATCCACCATCTCTGGCTCTTACATTATTTCTACCACCTTCCACAATAATTCATCAATATTGAAGGAAAAGATGAGGTACAGGTGTCTCATTTAGGTTGAGTCCTCCACAGTCTCTTATTCTATACACACTGACCAGTTTTATATGTAATAACTTACTTCTATGGCAAGAAGAAGCTTCTGTGATGAGAGCCGAGAGATGCACTAATCTATGGGTATAGCAATCAATAATCAAGGGTAATTTTAACACTGTCATTTAGTAAAATTTAGTGGCAGTTTTGCCCCTAGGGTTCATGACATAGCTAGCCACAGGTTCTTGGCCCAACAATGGTGCCAGGTGGGTTCCGTCTCCATCTTGGGCAGAAGGCCTTAAATCCTATCAGAAGTTGATTGATTATTCTAATAATTGTAAGTCAAAAGAGGCCACCTGTGGCTACATTGTGCTAAATTACCTGCTTGTCTGTTTACACCAAAACCTGGCCCTAGGGGGGATTTGCTTGCATTGGCAAACTAGTGAGACAGCCCCCTGGTATTAAAAACTCTAACAAGTACTCGTTATATTTATAGAACATGAGGCAGGGGGTCTGAAAGCAGGCCCTGAGATATAACATCACTCTGGTTATAAAAAATGAAGTGCTGTGGACAAATAAATGATTTTCCTTTCACCATCATCTTGGGAGTCCCTGAATTCATTAATTTTGTGCACCTGAACTAGGCCCTTTTGGCATAGGGCTCATCCCTAGTGAGGTTTGGCTGGAAAGTGGCCATTCTGCAGACAACCAGCTGGGGAAGTATGTGTTGATTTGGCTGGCTGGTTTTGAGTGGACAGAGGCCTGAAGCTGGCCACCAGCCTGTGTGATCTAAGGGTGTGGATCCCCGACAAGTGGATGTAATTTTGGCCATAGAAGGGCAGCGGCTGATGTCCAAGGCGAAGAGCCTGAGTCAGGACAAGTAAGCTCATGCTGAAGCCTTGCATTTCAGCCTCAGTTCCCAGGAGAATCTGCTGGGGGCTTCTTCTCCTCATCCCCCCACTGGTTTTGCAAGTGTTGTGAGACCATCAAATAACATTCCTGCCACAATTGCATTAGTGGGCATCATGCCAGCTCAGTTGTTACTGTAGCTTCCAGGGCTCACAGCTGGGTAACATGGGTGATTAATTTTCTCATCCAGTAGTCTTTTTCGTTACATGTCAGGAATGTAACTAGGAAGTGTGTGCACATGACTACATGTGATGAAATCATTCTGCTGGTATCACACTATTGTCACATCACAAGAGATTATACCAGTTCATTTAAAACTATGGTGGATTCCATACTACACATTCATTTAGCCCCTGATATATGAACTTATTAGCAAGGAAAAGGCAGTATTTTCTTTCAAATGATCATGCACACTCACTGACTCTTTATGCTGTAAGCAGTTTTCAGAATTTCTATGCATAATGACCATTAGTCTGACAGCATCTGTTTGGCACAAAACTGAATCATTTCAGATAATGTCTGCCTCTAGTTAGCACCAGATCTTCCAGGTTGAAGACACAGTGATCTAAATGTTTCTGGACTGATGATATATATCAAAGTCCATCTGAATGAGCTATGAGAATCCACACAAGTTCCTCCTTATAACCGGTAATTTGCTAGAATAGGTCATAAGACTAGGAAATATTTTACTGATATACTGATTCATTGCAAGTTCACACTCAGAATTAGACAGCTAGAAAGGATGGAACAGTAAAAGAAATGAGGTGAGGTAAGATGTGGGGGTCCTAAGTATTATTCTCTCCTAATGATTTTCAACCTGGAAGCTCAGAAAATATTTTCAGGGAGTTTTCATGGTGCTGTTTTTGTTAGTACAAGAAATTTATTATGTATAAAAACATTAGAGTTGGGTTTCTAACTTTTGCTCAGTGTTGACTCCCTGGCTCTAACTCCTTCCACATCCCTTTCCCCACAGCCTCTCCCAACTTAATGTGTATCTATTATCTATCTATCATCTATCTACATATCTATGTATCTATCCATCTATCCATCGATCTATCTATCATCTATCCATCTATCATCTATCATCTATCTATCTATCTATCCATCTATCCATCCATCTATCTATCTATATTCTATCTATCTTTCTAGCTATGTATTAATTCATTTTGTTTAGTGTTGCCCAAATGCAACCATGAAATGTGGGTGTGATTCTGGCCATTGTAGCATGACACCTTACCAGGCTGTCCCTGAAGAAAACAACTAACTTTCTTTCCCTTGCAGTCATCAACTGCCTATATATTCCCATGTAAAAGTGGGGTCATGTGAGCACCCAACTATGATGAAATATTGACTAGGTTATTTTACACAGGTCTTGTGCAAGCAACCAGGGATGCTGAGAATCCCTAAGTCCAACTGCCTTTCATACAAAAGATATTGTCCTACAACATTCCTCCCTGAACTCTGGCTTTTAGAAACTTTCCAAACCCTCCTCTATAATGTTCCTTGGGGGTGTCATATAAATGCCCCATTTGGGGAAGTTCACTGCCCAGTCACTTATTCCCTACACTTTATTTGTGTTCCTGTGTGTTAAACACTGTCTACTGCAAAAAACAACAACCTTCTCTCATGAGGGATATGAGCTGGACCAATCTATGGGTATAAGGATACATAATTTTAAGGCAATTTAATACTATATAAATTTATCAAAATATTAACAGTGGATCTTCCACTAGAATATTTGACACTTCTAGTGATGAGTTCTTGGCCATCTTTATAGTACAAGGTATGAACTGCTGTTTTTCTGAGGGTCCTTAAATTAGACAGCTGTTGTTTGATCCCCAAGACATTGGTGCTACTATTGCAACAATGATCTTGTCTTGAAAGATGAGTTGTTATTATTATAATTCATAGGGTTCAAAACTGGGTAAGACTGTTGATAATGTTTCTCTGCTGACAGTATGCCTAGAAATTTGCAAGATTATGAAAGATAATTATCAAGGAGGAAGCTTCCAGTTCAGTACCAGCTTGAATTCTCCAAGTTCTGTTATTGAAGTACATAATTTCTTTAACAATAGAAACTTCATCTCAAGTTCTGGTGGGCAACCAAATGCAATAATGATGACTTGTATTGTTTGACTGTCTCTTGGACATCCCAGAACAATAACTCAAAGGGACATAGCCTATACCTGGGACTGGGGTTTCTGTTAAATAGTCTATGTTTTCTGGGAGGAGCATCCTCATTCTCCTGTAGTAATTCTAATTAAACTATTATAAAATATATAATACATATTATAAGTATATATTAGATATAGCATTTATAAAATCGATTTCCACATGGCTTTTCCAAATATCCTGAATGTTATTTATCCTACCTCCTACCTCTCCTCTGGTTTAATTAATTCTTCCTCTTACTTCATGCCTGTTATTCTTTCTCCATTCATACACCCTGTTTTTGTGGTCTACTATCACCTTCCCTTAAGCTTTAACTACCTCTTCCAATGGAACTTTTCTGGTTTCTACAGATAATCCAAGTTACACACATATACACATGCACACACACACACAC
>VZQC01013249.1:57766-110917 GCA_009823505.1 Rhizomys pruinosus | reverse complement strand
GAGTTTACATTCCCACCAGCAGTGGATGAGTGTTCCCCTTTCCCCACAACCTCTCCAGCACTTGGTATCATTTGTTTTCTTGATCCTAGCCAGTCTTATTGGAGTAAGATGATATCTTAAAGTGGTTTTGACTTGCATTTCCTTAATGATTAGTGATGTTGAACACTTCTTGAGGTGTTTCTCAGACATCTCTAATTCCTCACTTGTGAAGTCTCTGTTCAGTTCTTTTCTCCATCTATTGAGTGGGTCATTTGTTTTCTTTTTTCTTTGTGTTTTGAGTAGTTTATATATTCTGGAAATCAATGCATTTCCTTAATTATTAATGATGTTGAACACTTTTTAAGATGTTTCTCAGCCATTTTACTTCCTTACTGATGAAGTCTCTGTTCAGCTCTTTACTCCATCTTTTGATTGGGACATTTGTTTTCTTATTTCTTTTTTTTTAACGTAGTTTATATATTCTGGATGTTAATGGTCTGTCAGATGTATCAGTGGTAAAGATTTCCTCCCACTCTGTGGGTTTTCTCTTCACTTCCTTGATTGTTTCTTTAGCTATACAAAAGCTTTTGAGTTTGATGTGGTCCCTCTTGTCAGCCGTAGTCCTTATTTCCTGTGCAGCTGTTATTGTCGTCTTTTCCTATGCCTATGTCTTGTAGGTTGCTGCTGACTTTTTCTTTTATCACCTTCAGGGTTTTGGGTTTCAAGTTGAGATCTTTGATCCACTTGGAGTTGATATTTGTACAGGGTGATAGGTAAGGGTTTAATTTTATTTTCCTAGAAATGGTCACCCAGTTTTGCCAATACCATTTGCTGAAGATGCTATCTTTCGTCCATTGAGCTTTTTTGGCCCCTTCGTCAAATATGAGGTGGCCAAACTTATATGAGCTCAAGTTTGGATCTTCAATTTTGTTCCATTGGTCAATGGGTCTGGTTTTTTCCCAGTATCAGGCTGTCTTTATGACTATAGCCCTGTAATATAGCTTGAAGTATGGTAAAGTATACCCCCTTCTATTGCACTTTTCGCTCAGGGTTGCTTTAGCTACTGAGTCTTTTGTTTTTCCAAATGAATTTAAGGATTTTTTTTTCCCACAGAATCATCTCAATGGATGCAGAAAAAGCTTTTGACAAAATCCAGCATCCCTTCATGCTTAAAATCTTAGAGGGAATTGGACTGGAGGGATCACTCCTCAATGTAATCAAAGCCATATACAAGAAACCCACACCCAACATCCTAAATGGAGTAAAGTTGGAAGCATTCCCCTTAAAGGCAGGAACACAGAAAAATCTGTCCACTGTAGCCACTCCTCTTCAATATAGTGCTTGAAATGCTTGCTAGGAAAATAAGGCAAGAAAGCAAAATTAAAGGAGTACTAATTAGAAAAGAGGAGGTAAAACTATCCCTTTTTGCAGATGATTTGATAGTTTACCCAAAGGATGCTAAAAATTCCATGAGAAAACTCTTAGAAATGATTAAAAGTTTCAGTAAAGTGGCAAGATAAAAAATTAACCTAGAAAAATCAGTAGCCTTTCTTTACACCAACAATAAGCAACTGGAGAAGGAATATAAAGAGACCTTCCCAATCACAATAACCTCAAAAAAAAAAAAAACCCAACCTGAGAATAAACCTAATCAAAGACACCAAGACTTCTACAACAAAAACATTAAAACTCTGAAGAAGGAGATTGAAAATGACATCACACGATGGAAAGATCTCCCATGCTCATGGATTGGGAAAAGTAATATAGTAAAAATGTCCATTCTACCTAAATTAATATAGAGATTCAATGCAATCCCAACCAAAATCCCCAAGAGCTTTTTCACAGACTTGGAACATAGTTTCTTATGTGAGAAAAAGGTCTCATTTTGACCAAGAAAATATACTGCATCACTCAGCAGTTTCCAATGGTTTTCAGTGCCCTGTGTCAGGAGTCAGGGACAAAGAACACAATATTTCCTACTACACTACAGAGCATTATTACTGATATTTAAAGTTCCCCATGGAATCCTTCACTCTTGGAGATGTTTCAACATCTGTGTCTAAGTATTTGCAGGAGTTCACACATATCCATTTGCAGGCATTTTTATAATGCCTAAACCCAAACATATCAATTCTAGAACAAAATGACAAATATTTAAATGGAAAAGATATAGGCCAAGAATTTGAGTGAACTTGTAAATGCTAAGTGAGAAGTGAAGAAAAGCTAGGGCTGGGTAGCCTTCATTTACATTGGGTTTCTGTAAAAGTACAACTTCTATTCTGCTAAACATTTTGTGCTTAAATATATTCTTCTAGAATGTTACTATTTATTTATTATTTTTTTTTTTTTGGTCTTTTTGAGACAGGGTCTCCCTGTAGTCCCAGCTGTCCTGGAACTCACTCTGTAGACCAGGCTGGCCTTGAACTCACAAAGATCCGCTTGCCTCTGCCTCCCAAGTGCTAGGATTAAAGGCGTGTGCCACCACTTACTATTATATTTGGAAAATACACTTGGTCTGATATTACCAGGCCTCTACTGAGGATGCCAAAACACATTCCTGTCATCATGTATCTATCTCTGGGGATAATCTTAAGGATTCTACCAACATCTGTAACTCAAAAGTATTTCATTTCACAAATATATTTTGGTTTTGCCCATTGATTGTTGTGGGAAAACTTAGTTAAGATGGGTAGCATTCTAAACCAATGGGAACTCCCTGGCCACACGGATGGGGTGGGATATAGTAACAAAAAGATTTAGGTTTTAGCTCTGAGAATTGAGAAAAGCTGGATATTTAACTAGACATCTTGAAATAAAATCTCTCTCTGCATTTGGACCTTAACATGCATCCACGTGGTGTGCTTTCCTGCACATGTTTTCCACATGGATCATCCTGGGATTAAATGGGCCCCTCCACAAATCCCGGTGGGCCACCCACAATTGGCGCCCATATGTGGGGCAGGAGGAAACCTTAACTTAGGTATGCATACCCCTAAATCTTGCCTTTTTCTTCTCTTTATTCTCTCTCTCCTGGTATCTATCTATTGTGGTGGAGCTGACTTTCCTGCTGGTTGCAATGGATGGGAGAGTGATCTGAGAACATGTGGCTTTGTACATGTGGAGGAGAGCAGCCTGGCTCTGATTTGGCTCAGAGGGAGCACCCAATGCCTTCCAGGCATATGCCTCCTGGCTTGGTCACTCCTCCAGGCTATAAAAGCCAGAGACCTCAAAGCCGAATTTAATATCAAGGTTTAGCAGCCATGCTTGGCCCTGAAACCATTTTTCATAATTCTACAGGTCTGAAAAACTTTCTGGTTTTAATTCCACCCCCAAAGAAAGACTCCATTCCCTATTGTAAAGAACCAGTTCTTCAAGTTCAGCTCCAACATTAACTTGTTCTTATGTAAATTTTCTCCAGGTAGCTCTCCTAGTCCTGAGCCCACTTCTTTCTGTTGCAAATTAAAGCTTTTCATGGGAACCACCCCAGCAAGAGCAGCTTCTTCCAGATAATTTCAAGCCTTGGCCACTTTACTTTTCTCTTAAATTTTGTATACAAAATCTGTTTTGGGATAAAAGCGTATCATATTGCTCCCTTTTCTTCTTGTGGGTTTTTTCTAAATCTAACTCTTCTTTTTTTTAATTTTATTTATTTTTGGATGTGTATGAATGTACTGTCTGCATGTAGGTTTGTGCACCCATGTTGTGCAATGCCACAGAGGTCAGAAGATGGTGTTGGATTCACCTGGAACTGGAGTTCCCCTGGAATTGGAGTTACAGATGGTTCTTAGCCGCAATGTGGGTGCTGGGGATCGAACCCAGGTCCTCTGCAAGAGCAGTCGGTGCTCTTAACCACTAGGCTATCTCTCTAGCCCCTAAATCTAACTCTTCTTACCAAACCTGCCAGCTATTTGTAGATTCAAAATTGATATTCAGCTAGCTGTATCACTTCCGTAATTCAAATCCATTTCAGCATGCTTAACTTAAAAAGTAATATTTTTCCTTAACCCCTAGGTACCCTAGATATCTTTTGAGTAAATATATGTGCACAGTTAAAATTAATTGGTTGATTTAATTTTATCTTGATCTTTTTAAATGTGTTTCATCTCAAAGACTTTTTCTCACAGAATTCTTGATCACACGTGGTTTGAGCTCTGGTGCCATCTGCCTGCCTGCTATGCATGCATACCAGCTGCTGAACTGAGCATGTGGTATCTAAATCATGCTCTTTAAATTTTGATTTCAGGTAACATTCTTTTGATTTCACCATTTTGGAAGCAAAATATATGGATTTCTATCAGAGTTTACAGGCCTCAGAGTTCTAACAAAACAAACTTGCTCTGATAAATTGTCTGTTTTTAAGGACCATTGACAAAAGTCTCTTTAACAACATGAATTGATATTTTCGTTCAAGTTAAATGAGAAATTTTTTGAATAAAATTGATTTATGCTTCATTAAGCCCATCTTCCACCTGTGTGTATGTGTGAGTGAATGCAAGTACCCGATTTTAATTCATTATAATCCTACAGGTTTAAATCTAATTAGGAGCTGACTATAAACAAAGATAGATTCAACTCATAAAGAATGTTTGTTTTATACCCCTTAGTGGTAACAATTTTTAATTGTGTTTATAGTATGCATATTATTCAGTTTAATGATAAATTGTTGTTGATTATTGCTAGTAATTGTTATTAATAAATATAGTTATTGTTATTAAATATAATTATTTATAATAATTGATAATAATTCAGTCTAATGATAAATTGCTCATTGTTGTTGACTATTATTATTGACAATTATTATTAATAATGATTATTAATGATTGTTGTGACTAATAATGGTTAATAATTATTGATAATTAATAATAATTAATAATGGTTATAATTGTGATTATTGTGATTGTGGATGACTATTGTTCTTCCAAAGTCCTTAATAAGACAAGATGGATCAGTCCAAGACTACAAATAACTTTGACCTGTCTACTTTTGGGCACCCTCCTCAATCTTTAGATTTGTAAATAGCATAGGGATAGTTAGATTTAGACTAAGGACAACTTAGGGATAGTTAACCAGAAGGGACAGGATAGGGAAAAAATAGGAGTAGACTTTAAGGATAGTTCATTGAAAGCAAGTGGTGGGGAATGGGCCTAAGAGGTGGCATATGGATCTCAGCTATTTTTTGTGTTACTAGGACATTTATTCTAATTATGTAAAATAACCCTATGACTAATTATAATTTCATGTTTCTCATTGAACATCAAACAATATCGCTTTCTTCTCTTGCAGGTCAACCTAACAAATCTTTCTTATGTATGTATGTATGTACGTATGTATGTATGTATGTACATATGTGTGTGCACACATGTGTATGGATGTGTGTACTTGTGTTCTAAGTATATTTTAATGTTAACAGCTATAATACCAGTAAAAATATTGCTTCTGAGTTGGAACATGGCCCTTCCTTCTCAAGCTGCAAATTTATATTAAACAGCCAACATATAATTCAATTTCAACAAAGGTTATGGGTTATCTATTAAAATTTTTTAAAATATAATGCCTGAAAACATACGATTTATGGCTGTGCAGGATGAACTGGGGAATGCCAGCAGAGAGGTTGACCCATCTGAATATTAAGGAATGAGGAACCTCAGACTGCCTGAGTCACAGACACTGAGCATCTCTCTGAATAATATTGGGGTTGACTGTTTATAATGGACCCTAAGGAAGTTTACCTTCCAGTTGCTGAGAAACCTTCCTACCTCTCCCCCTTTTTTTGGAAAAAGAAAAACATGATGGTAATGAAACCACTCCCTAACTGTAAACTAGAGCCAACTGTTACAGTGGTAATTTCCTATAAAACAGGCATAACGTATTAACTGATTGATAGGCATAGGAACTGTGAAAGGATATTTCCCTAACTAGAGCCGAATTCAATAGTAAAGTGTTTATAAGTTGTGTATTAAGCAAAATATATTACTACAGGAAAGCTTGACATCAGCATGCAAATTATTCTGCCTAGGAGATGTTGGCTAGGAGATTCAAACCCACTTCTCCCAATTATAAAGGCCTTTTGCCTATAAGTGGGTATATGCAAGGAGAAAGGCAGTAAGTCCCTGTTGTCAAGAACTGGTGTGAGCATGAAAAATGTTATGAGACGTCACTTGCTAGCCTCTGAAAAGGCTAGAGAGCGTTACCAAAGGCCACTAAAGCAATACAGCAAAATATTGGTCTCTCTGAGACAAGCAAGACTCCTCCGTCATATCAGCTACACCTCGACAGCCTGGAGATACTGTGCAACAGTGGCAGCCAAGTGCCTATATATATCCCAAATCTATTTGGCTATTAGCTCTCTCCTTGGAGGAATAACTCTCAGCTGATGCCACAAGCTTGTGTCCTCGGGTGGATGGGCGATGTTGTGAGCCACAGTAAGAACTTGTCACCCTTTATAGAGAAACCACCGTTTGCGGATTAGCATGCCTTCCAAGCATCTGTGTCTATGCTCACAGCTTAGCCATAATAATTAGTACTGCTTAAATGCCTGTACATAATTGCTGTGCTTTGTTAATATGACTAAAAAGGGTATCACTGGAAAGCTGTCAATCCATGAAAGAAACAATCTGAACAGACTGGAGCTCCAAAATACAACTCCAAAGAAATTAACTGTTTTCTTCTCTCACCCACTTGTGCCCCTTTCCCAAAGCCCAGGGAACAAACTGCGGAAGGGAGGCGTGGTAGATTGTAAGGCTGTGGAGATATAGGGGTAATCATGAGACTACAGGAATATAGTCTGGACTCCTGATTGATCAACATGTCTGTGCATACAAGCTTCTCCAACTGGTCTATGGGAACCTTGGGTAGTTCAAAATTTGGACTAGATACTTGAAAATGCACCAATTAACTGATTGTATGACATAATGAGTGACGTCAATGCTATCTGCAAACAACTGTGTCATTTATTGTAGAATCCCTTAAAAAAATAACAAATAAATAAAAAAAATAATAATAATTTTAAAATAATGGATCTACACTGCCACCTACTGGTTACGCCCTTTCAACATCTAAAACAAAGATGCAACCAGGTTTTCATAGTATTAAAGTGTTAATAATTTTGGGGTCTTTGGGAATAAAATAAAAAAATATAAAAACTTAAAAATTTAAAAGATAAAAAAAAAGTGTGATTCCCATTAACATCATTGGTGGAATTTGTGGCCACCGTTTTTTTTTTTTTTTTTTTTTTTTTTTTTTTTTTTTTCATTATTGCATGCATACAGGCTAAGACAAGCCTTCATTTCATTCAGATGGCCAGTGGGTAGCTTGTGTTCAGGCCTGCATTTCATTTGGGTGGCCAGTTGGTTGGAAAAATTCTCCCTTTGCAGACCACCAACCTGGGTAGCCGGTGGTGTGAAATTCCTGTCCTAGCTCTGGGCAGGTGTAAAGTTATGGCCAAGAGTGGAAAACGTGTCTCATCCCAGGCTAAGGACATGAGTAGGAAGTTACCTCTCCGGTCGGGTTACGGAGTAACCAACTGACCCCTATGCCAAGGGGTCAGTTCCCCACAGTGTTCACAAAGTGGCACTGTGTCCCCCTTCCCTTAGCACGACTGTGCTGTACCTGTTCATGACAAAGGAAGCTTCCTAGAAACTCCCCCGAAAACAACAACAAAAAAAATCAAGATGATAATGATGGTAACAACTTCTCATGGGGCAAAAAAAATCCACTTTGTATGTTTGCAGTTTAAAATGGTATACTTAAAAATAACATATATTTATATAGAGAGGTATTTCAGTAGAGATTTATACAGAAGTACAAAATAAACCATATAAGTTAATGGACTTGATTTCTCTGAAGTCATAGTCTAGTCATACAGTTTTAAAGGACAAAGTGTATATTGGGTAAAATTTATTTGGCAGGTATTCAACTCTGCCCAAGCTTTGTCTACATATTATAGCATATTTTAAAATTTAGAAAAATGTTTATATTAGTTAAATTTGGTTGAAGGTTTTGGTGAAAATGGTAATACATTTGAAGTAATTGGGAATATAAAATGTTAATTGGTTTATTTATAATTTGTTTTGAATTTCCAACAATAACTTTGGGGTTAAGGTATACAAATGGTCTCTATATTTTTCTGTGTTATACAGTATCACCTTGTAACACTTTCCTTTACTTGTAGGATAATTTAAAGAAATTAAGTTTAAGTTCACTTCCCAAATAAATAGCATGCAGTCAATGATAAACAGTTTGGGTAAATTTGATGAAAACTTATGCCTTGGCGTCTGTTTATAGATATGTGTAATACAATTTAGGCATCTATAGGTCAAAACATAAAAATTTAAAAAACAAAAAAGAGAGAGGTGGTATAATATTCCTTCTGGGATACAAATGGAAAACTCTGTATTCCAAACCTTTTGATAAATTGTCAATTTTAAGATCTTGAAATTAACAATAGGAGGAGATTTGTATGTTCCCACAGGTAAATACACCAAGCTAAATGCTTTTGGCTGTGCAGGATGGACTGGGAAATTCCAGCAGAGAGGCTGACCCATCTGAACATTAAAGAAAGAGGAACCTCAGGCTGCCTGAGTCACAGACACTGAGCATCTCTCTGAATTCTATTTGGGATAACTGTTTATATTGTGCCCTAATGAAGTTTACCTTCCAGATGCTGAGAAACCTTCCTACCTCTCCCTTATATAGGAAAAAGAAAAACGTGATGGTAATGAAGTCATTCCCTAACTGTAAATTAGAGCCAACTGTTATAGTGGTAATTTCTTATAAAGCTGGTATAACTACCTTCTTTAATTGACCGATAGATATGGGAAATATGAAAGGATAATTCTCTATTTAGAGCCAAATATAATAGTAAAGTCTTTATAAGATGTGTAATTAAGCAAAATATATTAATACAGTAGAGCTCTGATATCAGCAATGGATTATTCTGCCTAGGAGATGTTGGCTAGGGGATCCAAGCCCCCGAAATTATAAAGGCCTTTTACCTATAAGTGGGATATCTGCAAGGAGAAAGGCAATAAGTCCCTGGTGTAAGCATGGGAAAAATGTTTTGATACGTTACTTACTAATGTATAGTTGGCCTCTGAAATGCCAGAGAGTGTTACCAAAGGCCACTAAAGCAATAAAGCAAAATATTGGTCTCCTTGAGTCAAGTAAGACTCCTCCGTAAGTATCAGCTACACCTCAACTGCCTGGAGATACTATGCAACAGTGTCAGCTATGTGTCTACATATCTCAAATCTAATTGGGAATTAGCTCTCTCCTTGGAGGAATAACTCACAGCGGATGCCACAAGCTTATGTCCTCTAGTGGTTAGGAGATTTTATAAGCCACAATAAAAACTTGTCATCTTTCATAGAAAAACCACAGTTTGTGGATTAGCATATCATCCAAACATCTGTGTCTGTGCTCACAGCTTAGCTTGCCATAATAATTAGTACTGTTTAAATGCCTGTACATCTAATTGCTTGTGCTTTGTTAGTAGGATTAAAAAGGTACCCTGGATAAGCTGCCAATCCATGAAGGAAAACAACCTGAACAGACTAGTGTCCAAAATGACATCTCCAGAGAAAATAGACTGTTTTGCTTCTCACCCACTTGTGCCCCTGTCCCAAAGCCTAGGGAACAACTTGCAGAAGAGGAGGCACGGTAGAATGTAAGGGCTGTGGAGAGATTGGGGTGAATCTTGAGACTACAGCAATATAGACTGGACTCTTATTTGCTCAACATGCTTGTGAATACAAGCTTCTCCAATTGGACTACGGGAACTTTGGGTTGTTTTAAAATTTGGACATAGATACTTGTTTATTGGTTTTACATGAATGTTACTTACATTCATTGCTTATGCTTGACAATTGATTCACTTCATGTTGGGGTTTTTTTTTTTTTTGATATTAATTGGCCTTAGTGTGAAAATAAAGTTTCAGGTCTGACCTGCCCCTCACTGCTTAGCACTCAAAACAGGCTTGAATAGCTGGTTATTCAAAACTTAGGTTCCTTTGTGTTATTAGCATCACCCATGGTCTCTCCTGAGTCTCAAAAAAACAATAATAATAAAATTAAAAGGATGAGATGTGGGAAAACTTAGTTAAGATGGGTAGCATTCTAAGTAAATGGGACCTCCCTCGCCACACCCATGGGGTGGGATATAGTGATGAAAAGGTTTAGGATTTAGCTCTGAGAATTGAGTCATGCTGGATATTTAACCAGACATCTTGAAATAAAATCTCTCTCTGCATTTGGACCTTAACATGCATCCACGTGGTGTGCTTTCCTGCACATGTTTTCCACATGGATCATCTTGGGATTAAATGGGCCCCACCACAAATCCTGGTGGGCCACCCACAGGTTGCAACTGTTATGTTCTTTACTAAAATCAGGTATCACAATTTACTTTCGTTAGACTTTCCTTTGTCTTCATACTTTACTGTTATTTCATTGATAACAAGTCTTCTGACACCTATGTTATTTTCCTCAGTCAACACTGTGGTTAATATAATTGCTTTTAATTTTAATTTTTAATGTCTCAAACTTTGATTTTTATCTCTAGGAGTTCAATTAGGCTTAACTTTTTAAGTTAGATTTAACTTTGTTTGTAGGGCATAGGTAAAAGTACACTTAGGATGTACAAAAGTAATAAAAATAAATGGAAAATCTCTTGGTGCTTGGGAGTGGGAAAACTCTAACATCAAGGCCTGGACAAGGACCATGTATGGAGTTAAGACCATATCTAAGACTATACTTTCAGGGATAATTTCCATAGTATGTTTCTGGAGAGTTTTCTCTGAATGTGTAAAGTACAAGAAACCATGAGGAGGAGATACAGCATTCTCTCCTGAGCATGAAGCTGGCTACTGGTGTTGCTTTACTGCAACTGCCACTTGCCATTGATGATCGTTCTTCTCTCCTTCGGGAGAGTAGAGGGAGAGGACGGAGTCTGAGTGGAAAAAAAAACATAGCTAGCCATCAAAGGAAGAGGGAAGTCCATTTTTGGGAACTGATTTCCCAAGACTAGAATTGTCCAATGACAGAAATCATCACTGAAAACAGCATAAGCCCAACTCAGGGGCCATAGCACCAGGCTCATGGAAATGGACCAGAGCTTCAGCTCATAGGAGGGAACCAGAGCTCCAGATTCATAGGAGGGAGCCTCTGTGATTATTTTTACTGATAGGCCTTGGGCATATTTGAGGGACCAAGTATAATCTATTAATTTGTCAGGTAAAAGGGATAGAAAGTAAAATACTCAAACATGAAATTTTCATATACTCCAGTAATGAACAAAAAAGCATTTTTAAATGAATGAACTTTATTGAAATACACGTAAATACATGAGCTACTTTTTACAAAACAACACCCTTCAGGGCACTCCAGTGGACATAGCAGTACACAGAAGTCTGAGTATGAGACATAGCTTTTTAAACAAATGGGTGAACAGATTCTAGAGAGTAGAAGCCATGGCCAGTGTCCCAGGAGATAGTGCGATGATGTGGAGAAAGATTTCTTCTCCATAGTCTTACTATTACTGTAACTGGGTCACACTGAGGTAATGGTTTTAAAACATTTTTAGGGGCTGGAGAGATGGCCTAGCGGTTAAGAGCACTGACTGCTCTTGCAGAGGACCCGGGTTTGATTACCAGCACCCACATGGTGGCTGAGAACCATCTTTGACTCCAGTTCCAGGGGAATCTGATGCCCTATTCTGACCTCTGCAGCATTGCACAAAACGTGCACAAACCTGCATGCAGACAGTACATTCATACGCATAAAAAAAGCATAAAAAAATAAATGGAGTGGTATGAGTGGGTCAGGTGGCATGTTCATTTTGAGTCTTTTAAAGATTCTCCACACTGCTTTCCATAATGGTTATAGGAGCTTACATTCCCACCAGCAGTGGCTGAGTGTTCCCCTTTCCCCACAACCTCTCCAGCATTTGGTATCATTTGTTTGCTTATCACAACCAGTCTTACCAGGGTAAGATGAAATCTTAAAGTGGTTTTAACTTGCATTTCCTTAATTATTAGAGATATTGAACACTTTTTAAGATTTTTCTCAACCATCTTTACTTCTTCATTTGTAAAGTGTCTGTTCAGCTCTTTACTCTGCCTTCTGATTGGGTTATTTGCTTTCTTGCTCCTTTGTTTTTTGAGTAATTTATATATTCTGGATGTTAATGCTCTGTCAGATGTATCAATGGTGAAGGGTTCTTCCCACTCTGAGGGGTTTCTCTTCACTTATTTGATTGTTTCTTTCATGGTACAGAAGCTTTTGAGTAGTTTATTATTTTTATTTTTCATGTGTATGAGTATATTGCTTAGTTGTGTGTAGTTGCCCCTGTGTCGTGAAATGTCTGCAGAAGTCAGAAAATGGTGTCAGATCTCCTGGAACTGGAGTCATGGATGGTTGTTAGTTGCTGTCTAGGTGCTGAGAATCTAACCTGGGTCTTCTGCAAGAGCAGCCCTTGTCCTTTTTTATTTTTATTTTTATATTTTGGTCTTTTCTAGACAGGGTCTCCCTGTAGTCCCAGATGTCCTGTAACTCACTCTGTAGACCAGGCTGGCTTTGAACTCACAAAGATCCAACTGCCTCTGCCACCTGAGTGCTAGGATTAAAGGCGTGCTTAAATGCTGAGCCTGGAAAAATTCTGTAGCTTGGAAATGGTTGCAGAGTACTTCTGACTGGGTGAGGGCGAGTAGGCCTTACTAACTCTAGATAGACTAATTGAACTCTAGTGGATGAACTTGCATCAAAGGACATCTGGGTACAAATGTTTGACTGGACATGACAGGTATGGAGGAATCCATGAGGTCCAGCTAGAAGGGGCATGGGAGTGGGTGCATAGATGAGGGAGGGGTCTAAATTTGATTAAGAACTGTTATATAAAATGTACAAAAGCTGGATACATTTTTTTAAGTTGAGGCCAGATTGAGGTCTCATACTGTAAATTGGCACTTTAGAGGCTAAGTCAGAGAATTCAAGACCATCTGGGCTACAAAGGGAGACCCTGCTTCAAAAAAGGGAAAAAAGACTTCTGTAAATACTTGACATGTTTGAATTTGAAACACTGACAAGTTCATATATATATATATATATAATATCAAATATACATATATATATTCCATAAGTACCAAAAGTGTATGTTTGCATGTATATTATGATTCATTCAATTTTTCCAACTCTCTCTCTCTCTCTCTCTCTCTCTCTCTCTCTCTCTCTCTCTCTGTCCAGAGCCTTGCATATACTAAACAAGTATTTTACCAGTGATTCATTTTGCTAGTCCTATTTAGCATTTTATCTAGTTGAGGAGACATTAATTCACAAAGGAAAAATATTGTGCACACAAAAGACAGTCTCTACTGAGAAACCCCAACAAAATAAAAGGAAATTGACATAGAGAATAATACATTCTGTGTTGAGAAAAAGCAGATGCTTTAGCACTAAAGAAGATGTTCAAACAATACTAGGGCGACTAACAGCCAATCATTTCCTGAAGTCACAAACTTCCATGAAATTATTTTCTCTCATAGCTGATATTCCACCTATCTGCTTCCAAAAGTGATTATGCTTTAAGCTTAAGAAAAAGCACAACTCAGCCAACACATACTAGTATTAATCTTTGAAAAACATTTTATTGGTTCTTTAAGAACTTCATACAATGCACTTTGATCATATTCCCTCTTCCGTTCTACTTTTCTCAGATCCATCCCCCTTTTCCTATCCACCCAATTTTAATTATTTTCTGTATCCAGTCCAATCTCTGTTACCCTAATACTAATACTTTTGGGTTTGGAACCTGCCCTGGGCATGGTCAGCATACTGAGGTTCACACCCTTAAAGAAAATTGATTCTTCACTCAGCAGTTATCAAATGCTAATAAGTTCTCAGCTAAGGTCTTGAACTCCTGTCCACCTGCCCCCCTACCAAATGATGAGATTTTTGTCTGGCTTGAGCTTGAGCAGTTCTCATGTTGTCTCAATTTCTATGAGTTCATACTTGCAACTGCCCTGTTGTCTGGAAAATGCTGTTTCCTTGTAGTCTTACACCACTTCTGGTTCTTACAATTTTTCAGATCTTTAAATCTTTAAAACAACCACAAAGGCAAGGAGTTTCTTTTGCTTATTCTTTTTCAAGATAAATGCAATGAGAAAGAGACAAACAACAACAACTCTACTTCCTATAAAGAATAAAAGATATTCATAGTAAAACAATTTATATGAATAGGAGCACAGATTTGTCATTGCCAGTGACCAAATGACTCACCAGATCTCTTCTTAGGGAAGCCTTTCAGAAATGCCACTTCAACTTATTTAGGCTTAGAGATAAAGGATAACTTCAATAGATTTGAGAGCTTTAATTTTGATTTAATGTATCATTACTGGTATTTAATTTGTGTTAAAGGATAATTTAAGAAATAAATCTAAATATTCCATTTCCATGTTGGCCTATCAGAATGAGGAAAAAAAGGTTATTGCTCATTACGAAATAACAAATAAATTTATTTGTGTGTGTGTGTGTGTGTGTGTGTGTGTGTGAGTGTGTGTCTGTGGTATTTTTAGTAACTGGGTCAGGTTTAGACTGTTACACTGTGAAATAAGAAATAAGAGAATATAATTAAGATGACTTCAGAAAATTCAAGGTAAACAAAATTGCTTTTCCAAATTTAGTAAAAAGTAAAAACTGGTTGGAGAACTACAGAGAAAGTTGGAACTCAATTGATATGCATAATGTATGCACACGTGCATATTCACACATTTGGACTCTGTGTTAGGGCATACATATATAAACCCAAAATTTGAGGCATAACAAAACTTAAGAATCTAACTAGAGTGTCCTAATGAGCAAACACAGATATTTTTATTGTATTTTCTATAGCATGTGAGGGCATATACAACATGAATGAATGAGCAACTAAACCAATCATAAGCATTGGTAGTCTTGGATTTCATTTTGTCTTATTTCTAGAAATGTGTGTGCCACAGTAAGAAAACGTCATTGGAACATTAATAGATTTAATTAAAATGTAATGTTTTATAATTAGATTAATACAGTAGCTGTAGCTTACTACAAACCCGATAATGGACTATATTGGAAAATGAAGTAGAGAAGTAAAGACCTTGCTTTTCCTAGAGAAACAGCACCAATTGTGGCAATTGGTAGTTTGAATTCAGTGATGTACTGTGTTTCCATGTCAGGATATTATCAATTCTTGTGACAATACAGAATTATAGTGGTTTGTATTTTCCCAATTATTCAGTGAATGTAAGAATTGTGGATGACCCTTTATTGCATAAAAGCTAATTTTTTTTTCTTGAGAACCTGATGGGCAGGAGGTAAATATATCACTTTTAAATTTGAAGGTTTGGTTGCTAATGATCTGGAGATGAAAGGCTTTGGAACCCAATTATAGCTACTTTCCCTATCCAAATCTTTTATACATAGCTTTTAAAATAATCAAACGTATTTTCATATACAGATTACAGAATGATGAAGGGAATGTAAAATGCACAAGATATCTTTCCCAAACTACTTATATATTTTATGAGATTATTCATTGCCTTTGAGTGGATTTGTGAGTCTTCAGACATTCTTAAAGTCACATTCTAAAAGAGGAAATGGGCTAAACATTAAAAAAGAAATAAGAAAAATTCCCCTTTAAAAAACCTCAGCTTTAAGATTTTTATGTTTTCCTTTCTTGACTCAATGAGACCAGAATCTTCAATATCTTAAACAATCAGTATGGTGAGATCAGAGTGATGGCTGTGATGGCATATGAAACATCTTAGAGGGAGTCTGCTCAAAGGAAGAGTCTTGATGCCAATGATGTGTCCCCCAACTCTTTAAAACCTGATCTTTATTTTTCATATAATTTTTTAAAGCACATGAAAAATTTATAGTCAATAAAAAATTTCCAAAACCAAAACATGTTCAGTATTATTGCTAATAGTTTCTTCTTTCCCTCAGTTTATAGAATATGATTTTATTGGTTAACATGGGCTTTTGTTCCATGTGTTAATATCTTAGACTTTACCTTTTTCATTAAAATTACCATAGCAAACTATTTGTGGACCATGAATTATGAATATGTTTTATTTATATTTTCATCTAAATAACAAGATATTTCTGATGGAAGCACATGCAATATGTCTTTAAACACAAGCTCTGATCAAAGAGATTTTTTCAGCAGAGATATTATTATTATAATACTTGGTGGCAGAGAATATCAATATTTTAAAGTATAACCATGTTCCTGATGTTAGAAGAAGCATTACTTTTTTGCTGTTTCTTAGAAGAAGCAATACTTTTTAATGTAATTTTCAGTACTTTTATTTTTACTATTTTTCAGTATTGAGTTTTTTCAAATTTCTTTTTTATTGATTCCAGAGTTACATACTATCTATTTTGATGACATTCAGACCCACTCCCCCCACCCCTGATTTCCTTTCCTTCACCACTAACTGTCCTTTAATTTCCCTTGATTTACTCTTATTTTCTGTTTTTTAAAGGCTTGTTGTTTGGCAACTACTGGATGCTGGGATAGGGAGAGTGAGATTTCATTTCTGGTACAGTATGGAGTTTTAACTGGAAAGGATTTGTGTCTAGGTAAAAGTTTTTATTTCTGTTTTCCAAAGATATTACAAATATGGCCACATTTAAATAGTTATTGAATTTTTAGTGAGTCCATTTAGGAACAAAATCCTATGAACAGTTAGTTCAATATTCCAAAGAAATATATAGCACTAAAAGGAATTTTGAAATTAAAAAGCAGCCCTGGGAACCACAGGGATGAACTTGACACCTGATAGTATCATCTCCAGCCAAATCCACTTTCGCTTGATAAAAATTTACATTATTATCATGGGCAACAACTTACTAGAATATAGTACACTTCAATACATTGTCACAGACTGTTTTGTCACTATGGCTTTGTAGTATAATCTGAAGTTAAGTGTTATTCAGTGATCTTTCTGGTGATTGTTGATTTACCTACATGAGTTCTTTGAGTTTTCATTTGACCATTCAGATTTGTAATACTAGTAATTTAATGATTGTCAATGAATTTTATGTACTGAATATATATATATATATTTCCCAATTTTTATATATATATAAATATATTTATATATATAATTTATAAATATATATATAAATATATATAGATAGTTAATTATATATATAATAATATATGAATAAAATATATATAAAGATATATATAAATATATATAAAAAGATATAAAATATATATATAGTATTTTCCAAACTAATATATATATATATATATATATATATTAGTTTGGGAAATATAGTCATTTAACTACATTAATTTTGGCAGTCTAGGACCACAGAAGCATGGAACGACTTTTCACTGTCCAGTGTTTTCTTCAGTTCTCCTTTCAGTGTCTTAAACTTCTTATTGTAGAGGTCTTTCAGTTCTCTGTTCAGGTTTATTCTTAAGCACTTCATTAATATTTTAGTGCACTGTGAATGAGATATTATTTTCTTTTGTTACTTAGTTCATTATTGGCATATAGAAAAGCTAGATTTCTCTATGTTGATTTTCTGTCCTTCAACTTTACTGAAAGAATTTATCAGAGAGCACAGTGGTTAGATCAGGGACTTGCCAGGACCACCTGAAGCACAGGTAGGAGCTGGGTGCTTCAGCCAGGCAGATTTTATGATAAATCTACTCCTAGGTTGTTGGATAATTGATGGATAATT
Source organism: Rhizomys pruinosus (assembly GCA_009823505.1). NCBI lineage: Eukaryota > Metazoa > Chordata > Mammalia > Rodentia > Spalacidae > Rhizomys > Rhizomys pruinosus. The sequence continues at coordinate 93,214 of VZQC01013249.1, read as the reverse complement.
GATTCCTTGTTGGATAGCTAAGTCTTTGTCTTTCGAGGTGGAGTTGCCCTGCTAGCTGGAATTAAAAGTGGGCCTGTTAAATCCTTATCTGGTGTGGCTGTCTGGGCAGGGTTACCCTTGTAGCTGTTGTTAAAAGTGGGCCTGTTGCCACTGTGAGACTTGAGTGCACAGTGGTTAGATCAGGGACTTGCCAGGACCACCTGAAGCACAAAGTACCAGGGAGCAGGCTAAGCCAGGCATCCCCCCCACCACACTCACACACACACACACACACACACACACACACATACACACACACACACACACACACACACACACACACAACTGGAATTGTTGAGAGAGTGTCCAAGTGGATTTTTTGGAGAACCCTCAGAACAGAAAGGGAAGAGTGAGTTATACTTCCAATAAATAAACAAAATTGAAAGCCTGAAACCTAGACAAGTCAACACTCCATAAACAACAACAAAAAAGGCATCCGAAGGAGACAAGCAAAGCAAGCCTTCAACACAGTGAAAAAGCATTTGTGATTCACATTGGAATACAGGCAAAAAATGGGAAACCCACATGCCAGGGAAATGGCGAAGGGACAACATGGGAAATGTGCAGGATAATTCCACACCAAGCTATACCAACCCTGTAGGAGATTGCTATAAAGGGATCCCCCTGGGGGTGACATAAGAAATAGATCTTAGAGAAACAATTGCAGACCTATTCAGAGAAATTAAAGAATATAAAGAGCAAGTCAGAGAATGAGAGAGAATGAAAGGAGAGAGAGAATGAAAGGAGAGAGAGAGAATGAAAAGGAGAGAGAATGAAAAGCTCAAGAAGGAACTAGAGGGAGATAATGAAAAACTTCAGAAAGAACTAAAGGGAGAGAATGACAAACTCCAGAAAGAATTAGAGAAAATGACAAACCCTGGAAGGAAGTGGAAACACTGAAAAAGGAAGCCAACCAGCAAAGTAAGGAGCTACAGGAAGAGATTGAGAAGCTCCAAAAGGAAGTGGAAATACTAAATAAATCACAGGCTGAAATGAAAAAGGAAATAGAACACTCATGCAATCATGAGGAAAAGAATGTAAAAAGCCACATAAATAGAATAGAGGAAGCAGAACAAAGAATATCAGATATGGAAGATAATACAGAGCAACTAAATACCCAAGCCAGGCAAAGATACAACCGAAAAAGGTGAACTATAGACACATCTCATTAATGAACACAGATGCAAAAATTCTAAACAAAATTCTTGCAAATTACATACAGGCCCACATCAAGAAGATCATCCATCATGACCAAGTTGGGTTCATACCAGAAATTCAGGGATGATTCAACATATGAAAATCAATAAATATCATCAAACATGTGGATTGACTGAATGACAAAAAGCACATGATCATATCAATTGATGCAGAAAAAGCCTTTGACAAAATCCAGCATCCCTTCATGCTTAAAGTCCTAGAGGGAATTGGATTGGAGGGATCATTCATCAATGTAATCAAAGCCATACGCAGGAAACCCACAGCCAATATCATCCTAAATGGGGAAAGGGCAGAAGCATTCCCTTTAAAGGTAGGAACTTGGCAAAGCTGCACCATGTCAGCACTCCTCCTCAGTATAGTGCTTGAAACACTTGCTAGAGCAATAAGGCAAGAAAAGGAAATTAAAGGAGTTCTAATTGGAAAAGAGGAAGTCAAACTATTGCTTTTTGCTGATGATATGATTATTTACTTAAGGGATGCTAAAAACTCCACCAGAAAACTACTAGAAATGACTAAGAGCTTCAGTAAAGTGGTAGGATAGAAAATTAACCTAGAAAAATCAGTGGCCTTTCTTTACACCAACAAGCAACAGAAGAAGGAATACAAGGAGACCTTCCCACTCACAATAGCCTCAAAAATAATAAAATACCTAGGAACAAATGTAACCAAAGACACCAAAGATCTCTACAACTAAAATTTTAAACCCCTGAAGAAGGAAATTGAAGAAGACATCAGAAGATGGAAAAACCTCCCGTGCTCATGGATTGGGCAAATTAATATAGTAAAAATATCCATTCTACCCAAACTCTTGTACACATTTAATGCAATCCCTATTAAAATCCCCAAGAGTTTCTTCACAGGCTTGGAAAAAAAGTCCTTAATTTCATTTGGAAAAATAAAAGACCCCAAATAGCCAAAGTTACCCTGAGTTAAAAGACCAAAACAGGGGGATCTCTATACCAGCATTCAAACTATACTACAGGCCTATAGTCATAAAAACAGCTTGGTACTAGCACAAAACAGACCTTTTGACCAATGGAACAAAACTGAAGATCTAAACCTGAGCACATACAATTTCATCCACCTCATATTTGACAAGGGTGCCAAGAAGACACAATTGAGGAAAGACAGTATCTTCAGCAAGAGATGTTGGCAAAACTGTATCACCACTTGTAGAAGAATGAAATTAAACCCCTACCTCTCACCCTGTACGAAAGTCAACTCCAGAGGTATCAAAGACCTCATCATGAAACCCCAAACTCTGGAGGTGATAGAAGAAAAAGTTGGCAGCAGACTACAAGATATACGCATAGGAAAAGAATTCCTAAATCAGACAGCAGCTGTGCAAGAATTAAGGTCAACAATTGACAAATGGGGCTTCATTAAACTCAAAACCTTCTGTACATCAAAAGAAACAATACAGGAAGTGAAGAGAGAACCCACAGAGTGGGAGGAAACCTTCACTGCAGATACATCTGACAAAGCATTTATTTCCAGAGTATACCAGCTACTCAAAAAATAAAGAAGAAAGAAAACAAATGAATCACTGAAAACATGGAGCAAAGAACTGAACAGAGACTTCACCAGTGAGGAATTATAGATGGCTGAGAAAAATCTTAAAAAGTGTTCAACATCACTAATCATTAGGGAAATGCAAATTAAAACCACTTTAAGTTATCATCTCACTCCAATAAGACTGGTTAGGATCAAGAAAACAAATGATACCAAGTGCTGGAGAGGTTGTAGGGAAAGGGGAACATTCATCCATTGCTGGTGGGAATGCAAACTTGTACAGCCACTATGAAAAGCATTGTGGAGAACCCTTAGAAGACTCAAAATGAGATTACCACCTGACCCAGTCATACCACTCCTGGGTATAAACCCACAAGACTAATCCTACCACAGAGATACATGCACAACTATGTATATTGCAGCTCTCTTCACAATAGCAAAGAGCTGGAACCAATCCAAGTGCCCCTCAAGTGACGACTAGATAGAGAAAATGTTGTACATCTACACAATGGAGTTCTATGCAGCAGTGAAAAAAAAAAAAAAACATCATGAACGTTACAGGTGAATGGATGGAAATAGAAGCTATTATGTTAAGTGAAGTAACACAGTCCCAGAAAAAAAAATGATGAATTGTATCCCTCATCTGTGGATGCTAGCAGCAATAACCTAGTTGTAAATATTTCTTGTTCAGAGTGATGCATATTGAATGAACAACAACACCAACAAAGAAACGACTGCATCAAAGAACTGACTGAAACTGTGAATCTGGTGGGGTAAGGAAGTTGGGAGGAGAACATGGGTCTATATTTGATTTGTAACATAATATGGTACAAAAATATATATAAAACTATAAATTAAAAAAAGAATTTATCAGATCTAAAGTTTTCTGCCAGAGTTCATGGGGATTTCTCATGTATAGTATTTCAATGTTTGCAAATAGGAATAGTTTGACCACTTCCTTTCCTACTTGCAACAATTTGATATCTTTCTCTGGAACTATGGTTCTATCTAATATTACATTACTTTGTTGAAATAGAGTTTGGATAATAGACACCCTTGACACATTTGGCAGTTTAGAGGAAATTCTGTTTTTCCCAAATTAATGTGATATTAATTTTTCAAATGTACCTATTATTATGTTGCAATAGTTTCCATGTTTTCTCAGTTTCCTTAGACTTTCCCATATCTAATTAGATGACTATTCTATTTCTGCGCCCCCCCCCCTTTTTTTGGTCTTTTCGAGACAGGGTCTCTCTGTAGCTCCAGCCATCTTAGAACTCACTCTTTAGACCAGCAGACTGGCCTTGAACTCACAAAGATCCGCCCACCTCTGCCTCCCAAGTGATAGATTAAAGGCGTGTGCCACCATGCCTGGGTCAGCACTTGAGTTTTAAAAAGAAAATTTATTTAATATTTCTGCTTCCCATTAAAAATTCATTCTAGTGTCTGCTGTGGTCCAAAGAGGGAAGAGGTATCTAATTTGGTCAGTGTAACCAGTAATTATCAGTATATGCTCTGTAGATTTAAATTAAAAGAGAAAGAGACATTACAATTCATGCATCTCAGTGTAAGATGTTATTTCCATAACATTGAGAGGTGCTTTGCCTTTCTTCCCCTTGTTTTTCTAAAAATAATTACAATGAGCTTTGGGAGGTTGTATGATGTGATATCTGATGCAGATAGGAGACTGTGGCTCTCTCTCATAAAGCCTATAAAGCAGTTTGATAAGCTTAGAGATGGCTGAGAAACACCTAAAAAGTGTTCAATGTCACTAATAATTAAGGAAATGCAAATTAAAGCCACTTTAAGATATCATCTCACTCCCAATAAGACTCGCTGGGATCAAGAAAACAAATGATACCAAGTGCTGGAAAGGTTGTGGAGAAAGGGGAACAACCATCCACTGCTGGTGGGAATGTAAACTGGTACAACCATGGAAAACAGATGTCCTTTGTTGAAAATTCATCCACTACAGTCTAGTCAATCTATCTAGAAACCAGAAGTAAAGATGACCTTCCCTCACCCAATAGTAATCAGTCCATGACAGTTTCCAGGCAAGGGCCCATTTGCCACCCACTTATGTTGCTTTACTCTGGAACCTTGTCTGATTGACTTGGCATGGGTCTTGATGACATCATTTCTGCCAAGTACACATGGGCAAGCTTCCAGTGTCCTAAAACCTCTGAGTCCTTATGTTCATGGACCAACCCTGGCTTTTACAATATTCTCACCACCTCCTCTGCAATGGTCCCTAAACTGTGGGTAGGTGAGGTTTAATATAAGAGTCCTAGCCAGGGACACACACTCTGCAGTCATTTATTTTATAAAACTTGACCTTCTGTGGCTTCTGTGTGTACAATGATCTGTTTTTTAAGGAAGCTCCTCTGGTGACAGTTGAGGGATCACTAGTATTCTATTTAGCCCTTTCCTCATGTTCCATGAACGTTAGATGTAGAGGTTCCACTGTAGATGTGTCACATAGGCTTGGGCATCTCTGAGATATATAATTTCTCTATGTGACCAGTTGTTGAACTCTTCAGTAGCCTCTATCTGTTGCTAAAAAAGAACCTTCTTGGATGAGTGCTGTATGATATACTAATCTCCCAGATACCAGTGTCACTATTACACCAATAGAGGTAAATTGCTGTGCTGGTAATTATAGGCTGGTGTGGACCATTGATTGATTTTTTTTTTCCTTTAGCATCTTGCATAGTGTTCTCCAGAACTATGAGAGCTAAACATAGGTTAAAAGGTTTTTATATCAGTTTCTGCATCATTGCTCCAAATCCTATGTCCTAAGTATTTTATGTCTTCAGCATTAGGGCATTACTTTAAAGTTCTAGGAGATAACTAGGGGCTCTGGAAATAGCCCGTGTTATTTGGTGAGCCTCTTGTGCTACTTTGACCAACCACATCAAGGGTGGTGTCTCGTGTGGCACTGAGTTCCATGTAATGTTTTCCTCAATTTGTTTTACAAATATTTTGTTCAGAATTTTTTCCTATATGTCAGTTAGGGATATTGCTCCAAAGTTGTTTTCTTGTTATGCCTTTATATGATTTTATCAAATCAAATCTGGTAACACTGGCTTTATAAAATGAAGTTAGCACTATTTCTTCCTGGGATTCGCCAAAGCTTAACCAAGAAGAGATTGACAGCTTTTTTTTTTTTTTTTTTTTTTTTTTTTTTTAAACATTTTTAGGGGCTGGAGAGCTGGTCAGCGGTGCAGAGGCCACTGAACTGCTCTTGCAGAGAGGACCGGGTTATTACCCGCACCCCTGGTGGCTGAGAACCATCTTGACTCCCGTTCCAGGGGCATCTGGATGCCTATTTGACCTCTTCAGGATTGCACCACAACTGCACAAACCTGCATGAAGACTGTACATTCATACGTCAGAAAAAACGCATAAAAAAAAATAAATGGAGTGTAGGAGTGGGTCAGGTGGCACTGGTCCTTTTTGAGTCTTTAAAGATTCTCCACCACTGCTTTTCCATCTCTGGTTATAGGAGCTACGTCCCACCAGCAGTGGTGAGTTTCCTTCCCCACAACTGCTCCAGCCATTTGGTCTCATTTTGTTTGCTGCTCATCAAACCAGTCTGTTACCGGGTAAGATGAATATTTCTTAAAAGGGTTTTACTTGCATTTGCCTAATCGTTAGAGTCCTATTGTAAACACTTTTCGATTTTTCTCACCCATCTTGTATTCTGTCATTTGTGAAAGTGTCGGTTCCGCTCTTAACTCGCTTTGATTTGGGTATTTGCTTCTGCTCTTTGTTTTGCTAATTTAATATTCTGGCCTGTTAATTGCTTTTCCGAGATCCTTGGTGAAGGTCTTCCCACGTTGTAGTGGTTTTCTCAATTATTTGATGTTTCTTCCTGGTGTCAGAGTTTGAGTTCGTTTTATTTTATTTTATTTTCTGTGTATGAGTTTATGTGTTGTTGTGGTCGTTGCCCTGGTCGTGGAAATTGTCTGCAGAAGCCAGACACCTGGTTGTATCAGATCCTCCTTGAACTGGAGTCATGGCGGGTTGTAGTGTTTATGGTGCTGCGATATCTACCTCTGGTGTTGCAAGCGCAGCCTTTGTCCTGTTATTTTTATTTTTATATTTGTGTCTTTCTAGACAGGTCTCCTGTAGTCCAGGCTTGCCTTAAACCCTCACCTCCGTAGACCCGGGCTTGGGCTCTGATCACCCAGATCCACGGCTCTGCCCCTGAGTCGTAGTGCATCAAGGCGTGCTAAGCTGAGCCTAGGAAGAACATTCGGAGTTGGCCCTGGTGCAGCAGTATTTCTGAGGGTGCGGGCGAGTCGGCCTTACTACTCTAGATAGACTAATTGACTCTAGTGGCTGACTACTTGCATCACCTCGGGAATCTGGGTACAAAATGTTTGACTGGGACATTGTAAGGATGGAGGTCCATGAGGTCCGCTAGACGGGGAGGGGGTGGAGCAAAGATGGGGGAAGGGTTTAACTTGGATTAAGAAGTTATATAAACTGGTACACCATGCTGGAAATTTTGAAGTGCGGCCAGCTTTGAGGTCTCATCCTGTAAATTGGCACTTTCGAGGCTACTTCACGATCCAAGCCATCGGGGTCAAAGGGAGCCCGTTCCAACAAGGGAAAAACGAGCTTTCGGTAACATATTGCTGTTTAATGAAACACTGCAGTCCTATATTCTCTCGTATACTAGTATATATATATATCTAGTCATATACATATAATATCATAATACCATAAAGTGTTATGTTTGCTGTATATTCTGATTATTCAATTTTTCCAACTTCTCTTCTCTCTCTCTTCTTCTCTCTCTCTTCTCTCTGTCCCGAGCTTGCTGATCCTCCCCCAGTCTTCCATGTGATTAATTTGCTCGTCTATTAGCCTTTTCTTAGTGCGAGACCTTAACCAAAGGAAAAACCCTTATGGCACCAAGACATTCTATGAGTGAAACCCCACTCCTCTAAGGATACGACATAGAGAATAACATTGTGTTGTCGAAAACGCCGCTGCTTTAGCCTAAAGATCGATGTTCCACCAATCCTAGTGGCGGAATACGCCCTTCCAGTTCTGACGTCACATCATTCCTGAAATCTTTTCCCATAGCTCTATCACCTAGTGCTCCACACGGCCGTGCATTCAGCCCAAAACGCCTCACTAGTCCTCATAACATATCGTATAATCTTGCACAACGTATTGGTTCTTTAGAACTTCATACAATGCTTTGACTCCTATATGTCCTTTCTGCCCCCCCCTCTTCGTTCTCCTTTGTTAGATGCACATCCCCCCCCCCCCCTTTGCCTATCCCACCCCATTTAATTATTGTTCTGTATCCCGTCCTCTCTGTTCCCCTGAATCCTTACTACTTTTGGGTTTGGCATGCCTGGGGCATGGTCAGATTCCTGCGGTTCACCCTTACCGCATCCTGTCTTCACTCAGCAGTCTCCCCCTGCTACTTCCGTTCTCCGCTCAGGTCGTCTGGCCCTTCTGCCCCTGCCCCCCTCCCCAATGCTGCGATTTTGGTCTGGCTTGCGCTTGCGCCTTTCTCATGTTGTCTCTTCTCTGGCTGTTCCTCCTGCCAACTGCCCTGTTGTCTGGCCCCTGCTGTTTTTGGTCTTAACTCTCTTCTGGGATTCTCCCCTTTTTCCGCTCTAATCTTAAACCACCCAAGGCAAGGAGTTTGTCTTCTGCTACTTCTTTCACGTATAAATGCACTGAGAAAGAGAACACACAACACATCCTCTATGCTCTAAAGAAACAAGATTATACTCAGTACAAACAAAGTTATATGAATTCGGCGCCAGATTTGGTCCTTGCCCGTGACCCCCTGACTCACAGGCTCTCTCGAGGGAAGCCTTTAGCATATTGCCCCCTCCCTCTTTATTTCGGCTTGATCTAACGTACCTTCCATCGCTTTGATGCGCTTACTTTTGCTTCCATGATCTTCCTCCATGGTATTCCTTTTTGTTAAAATGCTCATTTAACCTAAATCTAAATATTCCTTCCCTGTGGCCTCTATCCTGCGGCACCACGGGTTCTGCTCCTTCGAAATACAATCCCTCTTTGTGTGTGTTTTGGGTGTTGTGGCGGGTGTGTCTGTGTGATTTTTGTTCAACTGGGTCCGGTTTCGACTGTTACACTTGTGACTAAGCCACTACCGAGAATATATTTTAAGATGACTCGAATAACATCAGTCTGTTAAAGCAATAAATTGTCTTCTGTCTCAATTAGTTAAAAATCAAACGAACTGGTTTGGAGAACTAAGAGAAAGTGGCAACTGATATGCAATTTATGCACCACGGTGATATTCACCCATTTTGTTGCCTCGTGCTTAGGGCATACTTATATACACCAAAATTTTGAGCGCTCCAGAAGACAACTTAGGGCATCAACTATAGTGTCTAATTGAGCATAAACCAGATATTTTATTTGTATTTTTATATCTGTGAGGGCTAACCAACTATGACTTGAATTTGAGCAATCTAAAACAATTCAGCATGTTAGTCTTGGATTCATTGTCTTATTTTGACATGTGTGTGCCATCAGTAAGCCAACACTACTTCTTGGAACTTATTAATAGATATATAATTAACATGGTAATTGTTTTATAATCGATTAATACAGGTCGTCTGTAGTTACTACAAACCGCTATAGTGAGCTATATGGAAAATGACGTAGAGAAGTAAAACCTGATTGTTCTCGCAGACCAGCCACCAAGTTTCGTGGCAATTCGGTGCTTTGATAATTTCAGTGAGCTACTGTGCTGTTCCTCTGTCAGGGCATCTATTCATTCTGTGACAACTACCGAATATTTAGTCGGTTTGGTATTTGTCGCCTATATTAGTTGAATGTTAAGACATTTGCTCGGGAGCACCTCTTATGCATAAAAGCATAGTTTTTTTTCTGGAGACCTTGATGGAGGAGGTAAAAATCACTTTTAAATTGAAGGTTGGTTTGCAGGGATTGAGCTGAAAGGGCGTTGGAACCAATTATGTACTTGTCCTCTCTCCAAATCTTATAATATGCTTTTAAAATCATCAAAGTATTTTCATTATATCGATTTACCGACTGTATGGAAGTGGAATTGTATAAATGCAATGCTAATTTCTTCCCAAAATACTATCTATTATGGCTATTTCATTGCCTTGTAGTGGCTTTGTTGATGTATCTTCTAGGAAATTCTTGAAAAACGTTCATCATCGAAAAGAGTGGAAATGGGCTAAAACTTAATAAACGAAATAAGAAAAATTCCCCTTTAAAAAACCTCAGCTTTAAGATTTTTATGTTTTCCTTTCTTGACTCAATGAGACCTAGATTTCACTATATTCTCTAAAACATACACCGTATGGGAGGCATCATGCTGATGGCGTGCGGCTCATATTGCAAAACTTTAGAGGGAGTCTGCTCCATGGAAGGTCTTGATGCCACTGATGGGTCCCCAACTCTTTAAAAACTGATCTTTATTTCATATAATTGTTAACGCACAGAAAAATTTTGTCAAACCCAATTCCAAATAAACCACTAACATGTCCTAGTATTTATTGCTTAATAGGTTCTTCCTTCCCTCCGTTTCTAGAATCATGATTTTATGGTACCAGGTGCTTTGTTTCCATGTGTCAATATTTAGAACTATCCTTAAAATTTACATAGCAAATATTTGTGGACCATGATATATGAATATGTTTTCTTTCTATTTCATCTATTAATGAAAACATAGACTTTCTGATGGACGCACAGCCATAGTCTTTAAACACACGTTGATCACAGAGATTTTTTATAGCGAGATATTATTTATTCTAAATGGTGGTCAGAGACTTATCACTATTTTAACGTAATAACCCATGTTTTGAGTCGACGAAAGCATTACTTTTTTGTGGTCTCGAAGACAGAATACTTTAATGTTTTCTTTTTATTTTATCATTTTTCAGTAGTGAGTTTTTTTCATTCTTTTTTATGTATTCCAGAGTTACATACTATCTATTTTGATGACATTCAGACACCCTCCCCCATCCTGATTCGTCTTCCACCTAAGTCCCATTTAATTTTCCTTGAGTTACTTCTTATTCTGTTTTTATAAGTGTTGTTGTTTGCAACACTGGTTCTGCTGGGACCGGGCGAGTGAGCTTTTCCAGTTCTGGTACAGTATGGGAGTTTAAATGCGCAGGAGGTCTAGGTTCAAAGTTATTGCTGTTTTCCCAAAGGTCTTACAAAATATGGCCACATGTAAATAGTTATTGAATTTTTAGTGAGTCCATTTAGGAACAAAATCCTATGAACAGTTAGTTCAATATTCCAAAGAAATATATAGCTCTAAAAGGAATTTTGAAATTAAAAAGCAGCCCTGGGAACCACAGGGATGAACTTGACACCTGATAGTATCATCTCCAGCCAAATCCACTTTCGCTTGATAAAAATTTACATTATTATCATGGGCAACAACTTACTAGAATATAGTACACTTCAATACATTGTCACAGACTGTTTTGTCACTATGCTTTGTCGTATTATCGTGTAATTTATATGTGTTATTCAGTTGATCTTTTGTGTTGATTGTTGATTTACCTTCATGGATTCTTTGCGTTTTCATTTGACCAGTTCAGATTTTGTAAATTACTAGTAATTTGATGAGGTGTCCAATGGAATTTATGTTAGTGATACTAATTATTATGATAGATTATATTTCCAATTTTCGCTAAGATATAACTTATTATTCAACTATATTGTTGCGTCATTTTTTTCTAATATAATATATGAAAGATACTATATAAATATATTATGTTATATTCCCTCTATATATTCAATTATTGTATATATTATATAAATCATACATAAATATTATATAAAAAAATATATACAATATATATATAGATTATTTTTCCAAACTTAATATTATATCGCTGATTATATATATTAGTTTGGGAAATAAAGTCACTTAACTACATTAATTTGGCAGTCAGGACCACAGAAGCATGGAACGACTTTTCACTGTCCAGTGTTTTCTTCAGTTCTCCTTTCAGTGTCTTAAACTTCTTATTGTAGAGGTCTTTTGCAGTCTTGTTCAGGTATTCTTACGGCACTTCATAATCATTTGTTAGTGCGACGTGAATGAGATTTACTATTTTTCTTGTGTTACTTAGGTACATTCTTGCCTATAGAAACAAGCTAGCTTTCTCTTGTTGATGTTCTGTCCTTCAACTTTACGAATAGGGTAATTTATTCGGCGAGCACAGTGGTTAGATCTAGGGACGTGCAGGACCACCTGAAAGCACAGGTCGCGGCTGGGGGCTAGCATGCAGATTTTATGCTAATCTACTTTAATAGGTGTTGGTATAATTGATGGCATAATTGATCCGTTGGATAGCTAAGTCTTTGTCTTGCGAGTGTGGGTTGTCCGGATAGCTGGGATAATCTAACCGGGGCTGTAATATCCTATTCTGGGTGGCTTGTCTGGCAGGCGTTACTGGTGTTGTGAAACGGGGCCCTGTGTGGCCACTGGATGACGTGCGTGGCACCTGTGGTTCGCAGCCGCTGGAATTTCTCCGGACCACCTGAAGCACAAGTAAAAGCCCTGCACTCCAGACAGGCTGGCTAAGTCAGGCATTCCCCACCCCCACACCCCCAACACACACACACAACCCACCGCACAACACACACACACTACAACCACACACAACCACAAGCTGTCATCTGGTGAGGAGAGGCAAGGGGATGGTTGGAGAATCCCGTCAGAACAGACATTGGGAAGAGTGAGGTGATACTGCAAGACAGTAAACAACATTGACACGCCTGAAACTAGTACCAGGTCAAAACATCCATAAAACAAAGCAACCAAACCGGCCTCCGAAGGAGACACGCCAAGCATAGCCTTAACACAGGGGGTGAAAAGAGCCATTTGTGCTTACATTGGAAATTACAGGTCCACAAAATTGAGGAACCCCCCATTGCGGGAAATGGCCGAAGGGACAATATTGGGAAAATTGTGCGAGGCTCTTCCACCCCGAGCTCTAGCCCACCTGTAGGAGCTTTGCTATAAATCGGGATCCCCCTGGGGGTGACATAAGAAATAGATCTTAGAGAAAACTCCAATTTGAGTACTCCTAGTTTCAGCGACAATAAAGACTATCAATGAGCAAGCAGAGAATGTAGAGAGCATAAAGGCGCGAGAGATGACAGAGAGATGGCAAGCGCTGACAAGGCGAGACGACAGAAAAGCTCCAAGAAGGAAGAGCGGGAGATATCATGACAAACTTCCGAAAGATCTGAACGGTACGAGAATGACCAAACTCCAGATAAGGACTTAGAGCACCTGATCCAACCCTGGAAGTGGAAGTGGAACCACTGAACAAGGATAGCCCAACCAGCTCAAAGTATATGGAGCTACAGCAAGAGAATTGAGACGCTCCACCGGAAGTGGACTACTAACTAAACATACCGGCTGAAATTGAAAACGGCAATGAAACACCATGCAATGTCATGAGGAAAAGCATGTAAACAGCCACATAACTATAATTAGCGGAAGCAGGAACAACGCATCGCGATAGGAAGATTACAGAGTACTAAATACCCACTGCAGGCAACGATACAACCGAATTAGGTGGAAATACTAATAGCCACATCTCATTAATGTAACACAGATGCAACAATATTTAACCAAAAGTTTCTTGCCAAATTAAATCAGCCCAATCAAGAAGATCCATCATTGACCAAGTTGGATTCATAACACAGAATGCAGGGGTGGTTCAAAATATGAAAATCCATAAACATCAAAACCTGTGGATTGGATGATGACAAATACAGCAATGAGTCATATCAATTGATTGCCACGAAAATAGCCTTTTGACAAATCCCGCATCCCGTCATGCTTTAAAGTCTAGAGGGACTTTCGGATTGGGTGGGATCATTCAGCCAGGTTAATCACAGCCGTACCTAGGGAAACCCACAGCCCAATTCTCCTAAACATGTGGAACGGGCAGAATCTTTCCTTTTAAAGTTAGGAACTTGGCAAAGCTGCACCATGTCAGCACTCCTCCTCAGTATAGTGCTTGAAACTACGTGTATGCTATGAGCCATTCAGGCAAGACAATGACATTAAAGGATGTCTACTTGGAAAAGAGGGAAGTCATATCTATGACTTGGTTGTGATGGATGATTTATTTATTCTTAAGGGCTGCTATCCCCCACCAGAAAACTACTAGAATATGACAAGAGTTCAGTAAAGTGGTAGGATAGAAAATTAACCTAGAAAAATCAGTGGCATCGTTACAGGTTTCTGTTTGTGTTGGCCGGGGGTTTTGGCCACAGCCCCAGAAGAAGGAAACAAGGAGGACCTTCCCCCACTCACCCAATAGGGCCTCATAACAATAACCCTCCCTAGGACCAAATGACCCACGACCCCCCATCTCTTAAACTAAACCTAAATTTAAACCCTGAAGACGGAATTGCAGATATGACACAGACGATGGAACCAACTCCGTGCTCAGGATTTCGGGCAACTTCATATGTACAACTATCCATTCTATCCCAATACTCTTGTACCCCATTCTTTGCAATCTATTAAAATCCCCACGAGTTTCTTAACAGGCTTGGAAAAAAAAAAAAAAGTCCTTTAATTGTCATTTGGAAAAATAAAATGACCCCCAATATAGCCAAAGTACCTGAGTTAATAAGACCAAAAAGAGGGGGGATTATCCTCAGCATTCCAAACTATACTACAGGCCTATAGTCACTAAAAACCACTTCGTACCGCACAAAACACGACCTTTGACCCAATGAAAAAACGAACGATACTAAACACACGAGCACATACCAATTTCACTCCACATCATATTGACGAGGCCTTGTGCCAAGAAGACACAATTGAGGAAAAGACAGTTATCTTCAGCAAGAGTATGCTGGCACAAAACTGGCTATCACCACTTGTAGAATGAATTGCAATTAAAACCCCACTCTCACCTTACGAAGTCAACTCCAGAGGTATCAAATAAAGAGCTCAACATTGAAACCCCAACTCTGGAGGTGATAGAAGAGACAAACGTGCAGCAGACTACAAGATATACGCATAGTGAAAGTAATTCTAATACCAGACAGCCGCTGGCACAAGATTAGGTTCAAAAATTGACAACATGGGGTCTTCCATTTAAACCTCAAACCTTCTGACATCAAAGAAAAACCAAACAGGAAGTGAAGAGAATACCTCACACAGAGATGTAAGAGAGAACCATTTCACTGCAGATACATTCTGACAACAAATTTATTTCCAGAGCATATACCAAGCTATCAAAAAATAAAGAAGAGAAAACACAATGAATCACTGAAAAACATGCGAGCAAAGAACTGAACAGAGACTTCAACATGCAGGAATTATACGATGGATGAGAAAATCTTAAACAAGTTCAAAACATCCATAACTCTTAGGGAAAACACAAAATAAACCCACTTAAGCTTATAATCTCTACTCCAATTAAGGATGTAGTGATCAAGAAAACACAACTGTATCCAAGTGCTGGAGAGGTTGTAGGAAAGCCGGAACATTATCATCCAATTTGTACTGGTGGGAATGAAACTTGTACAGCCCTATGAAAAGCATGTGGCGAAACCTTAGGAAAGACTCCAAAATGACATTACCACCTGACCCAAGTACCTACAACTAACTGCGGTATAAAACCCACAAGGACAAATCCTACCACAGGAGTGATACATGCCACAACCATGTTATATTTGAACTCTTTCACAATATAAAAGAGCTGATAACCAATTCCTAAGTGCCCCTCAAGTGAGACGAACTAGATAGAGAAAAATGTTGTACATCTACACAATGGATTTATGCAGCAGTGGACAAAAAAAAAAAAACATCCAAATGAAGTTACACGTAAGGATGGAACAAGAAAGCTATATAGTTCAGTGAAGTAAATCAGTCCAGATAAAAAAAACATGATTGAATTGTATCCCCATCTGATGGTGCTAGCAGCACTAACTAGTTGTAAACTATTCTTGTTGCGTTGATGCATATTGATAATGAACAACAACACCAACAACAAAAACCGACTGCCCTCACAGACTGACTGAAACTGTGAATTTGGTGGAGTACGAAGTTGGGGAGGAGAACACGGTCTCTTTTGTTGTACTTCATATATTGTACAAAAACTATATCTAAAAACTATAAAATTAAAAAAAGAATTTTCAGATCTAATAGTTTCTGCCAGACGTTCATGGGGATTTTCATGTATAGTATTTCAACTGTTTGCAAATAGGATAGTTTGACCACTTCCTTTCCTACTTGCAACACTTTTGATATCTTTCTCTGGAACTACTGGTTCTATTAAATTCATTACCTTTGTTGAACTAGAGTTTGGTAATAGAACCCTGACCACATTTGGCAGTTGCGGAAATTCTGTTGTTTCCAAATTAATGTGATATTAAAATCTTTTCAAATGTACCTATTATTATGTTGAATATGTTTCCGTTTTCCTCACGTTTCCTTAACGTCTTCCCATATCTCAATCGATGAGCATCTATTTCTGGCCCCCACCCTTTTTTCGGCTCTTTTCGAGACAGTGTCCTCTGTTCTCCAGCCATCTATAGAGAACTCACTCTTAGACCAGCAGACTGCCTTGAACTCACAAATCTTCGCCCGCCTCTGCCTCCCAAGTGATAGATTTAGGGTATGCCACCCATGCCTGGGTCAGCACTTGAGTTTAAAAAGAAAATTTATTTATCTTCTAATTCCCATTAAAATTCATTCTCGGTCGCTGTGGTCCAAAGAGGAAGAGGATTAATTTGGTCAGTGAACCAGTAATTATCAGATATGCTCTGTAGATTTAAATAAAAGAGAAAGCAACTTCAAATTCATTGCATCTCAGTGTAAAGGCTTATTTCCATAACAATTAGAAGCTAGCTTGCCTTCTCGCCCCTATGTTTTTCCTAAAAATAATCATAACAATGTAGCTTATGGAAGGTTGTATGAATTGTGATATTCGATGCAGATAGAGAGACTGTGGTCTCTCTCATAAGCCTATAAAGCATGTTTGATAAGTTAGAGAGTGGCTGAGAAGATCCACCTAAAAGGTTAATGTCACTAATTAATAGGGAAATGCAAATTAAGCCACTTTAAGATATCATCTCACTCCCAAAATAAGACTCGCCTGGATCAAGAAAACAAATGATACCAAGTCCTGGCAACGGTGTGGAGAAAGGGAACACAACCCATCCCTAAGCTGCTAGGGGGGAATGTAACTAAAAACTTGTACAACCATGGAAAACAGATGTCACTTCGTTGAAAATTCATCCACTACACGTCTAGTCAATCTATCTAGAAACCAGAATTAAAGACTGACCTTCCCTCACCCAGTAATCAGTCCATGACAGTTTCCAGGCAAGGGCCCATTTGCCACCCACTTATGTTGCTTTACTCTGGAACCTTGTCTGATTGAGTTGCAATGGTCTTTGATGCCATCCTTTCTGCCAAGTCACACAGGGCAAGCTTCCAGGTGCCTACAACCCTCTGCACTTATTTCATTGATCCGACAACTGGCTTTTACAATATTCTCACCCCTCCCTGCAATGGTCCAAACGTGGGTAGTGGGTGTTAATATAAGAGTCTAGCCAGGGACACCACCACTCTGTCAGTCATTTTTTATAAACTTGCCTTCTGTTGGTTCTGTGTGTACAATGATTGTTTTTTAAGGAAGCTCCTCTGGTGACAGTTGAGGGATCACTAGTATTCTATTTAGCCCTTTCCTCATGTTCCATGAACGTTAGATGTAGAGAGTTCCACTACATAGATGTGTCACATAATATGTGGGCATCTCTAGATATATATTCTCTTGTGTGACCAGTTGTTGAACTCTTCAGTAGCCTCTATCTGTGCTAAAAAAGCAACCTTCTTGGTGAGTTGCTGATTGATTACTAATCTCCCGACTACCAGTTTCACTTACACCAAATGAAGGTTACATGCTGTGCTGTACTTACTGGCTGCTTTGACCGTTTGATTGATTTTTTTTTTCCTTTCGCTTCCTTGCTAGTGTTCTCAGAATCTCTGAGAGCTAAAGCATACGGTTAAACGTTATTATCAGGTTTCTTTCATCGCGCGAGCTCATTTATCTGTCTAGTAGATGATTTTTTGTCTTCACGCTTACGGGCATTACTTTAAAAGTTTCTAGGAGATATACTAGGGCGTCTCGGCATAGCCGTTTTTTGGTTTGCATGTGTTAGTGCTTATTTATCCCACACCTCATATGTGGTGTCTGTGTGGCACTGAGTCTATAGTACTGTTTCCTCATTATTTGTTTTTAGAGAAATTTTGTTTCCAGAATTTTTTCCTATTATGTACAGTTAGGGATTATTGCTCCAAAGTTGTTTTCTTGTATCCTTTATATGATTTTATCAAATCAAATCTGGTAACACTGGCTTTATAAAATGAAGTTAGTACTATTTCTTCCTGGGATTGCCACCAGCTACCCAAGCAGAACGACAGCTTTGTTTTTTTTTTTTTTTTTTTTTTGTTGTCTTTTGGAGTTTTTTTTTTTTCTCCCTGTAGCCCCAGTTTCCCATCTTCACCTCTGTCAGACCAGGCTGGCCTTAGAAACTCACAAAAGAGTTCTGCCTGACCTTGCTTCCCAAGTGCTAGGATTAACAGCGTTGCCCCACGACAACTCGCTTGACACCTTAAAACAGATCCCATATACTTTGAGGAAATTAGATGTGAATACAAAACGCCTCCCCAACTAAAAAAGCCCCGGCCCAGATGGTTTCCGAGCAGGAATTCTATAAAACACCTTTAATAGGTTACAACCATACTACTCTAACTTTTCAGAGGATACAACAGAGGAAATATCCCCAATTCCTCTCTATGTAAGCCAGCACCACCTAATACCAAAACCAGGCAGACACAAAGAGAGAAAACTATATGAACCATATCTTATGGAAGACAGATCGCCAAAAAGAAACTTCAACAATAATATTGAAAACTCGCATTACAGCCCACCATCAACGATCATCATCCTGGCTGGCTGGATTCATACCAGTATTGAGGCATGGTTCAACATACATAAATCAATAAAATATCATAAAACATCAAACAGAATGAAAGATAAAGAAAAACACTATATCATCTAACAATTGATGCAGAAAGACTTTTGACAAAAATCCAGCATTTCATGCTTAAAGTCTATTTGCAGATGTTCTCACGCCATTCTTACTCCTCATTGTGAACTCTTTTCAGCGATCTTAATCCATCTTTGAGTAGTCATTTGTTTCTCTCTTTGTTTTGTTTTTTTTTTTTCTTTTTTTTATGATGTTCTTGTGTATTTCATACATCATTTCAATTAGTTCACGGCATATTTCTAAGCTTTCCTCTACCTCCCACCCCACCCCACCCCATCCAATCTATGCAGTTCTCCATAACTGTACGCCAACTTTCTCTCAGTTTTTTTTTTATTTTTTAGCCAATAGTGAATACATTATGATTAAGCATCCCTGTTACTATAACCAATTTTCAGGCTGTTGTGCCCAAACCCACACAGCCCATGGGGTCCCACTATCCACGGGGGGGGGGGGGGCTTGTATGTTCACAAGTTATCAAATAGAAGTCGTCACAGACACTATATTGACCTGTAGTATTCACCTTTCCCACCCATTCACATACCCATTACATTCTCCATGCCCACCTCTTCCGCACGAATGTTCCCTAGCACTTAGAAAGGGCACAAGGATGGATGAGAAGCAGGACAGTTCTACTTCTCTGCAAGCTGTTGTTTGGCTTGGTCATTTCTGTCTTTTTGTCTTCAGGCTTATTCCTTGTCCAGGAATAACCTTTT
Source organism: Rhizomys pruinosus (assembly GCA_009823505.1). Lineage (NCBI taxonomy): Eukaryota > Metazoa > Chordata > Mammalia > Rodentia > Spalacidae > Rhizomys > Rhizomys pruinosus. The sequence goes on along the minus strand of VZQC01013249.1, from coordinate 73,640 downwards.
GCTCCTATTAATGAAGCACAGGCAATTAGTTATGTAGGTATTTAACAGTACTAATAGTTATGATAAGTTACTCTGGTATAGCGCCAATATGTTTGATGGTTTTAATCCCTGTGAATTACTTTCCTTTTAATATGGTGACTNAGGGTCTTACTGTGGCTTATAACATCTCCTAACCATTAGAGTTACTTGTGGCATCAGTCTTGGGTTATTCCTCCAAGGAGAGAGCCAATAGCCAATTAGATTTGGGATATACAGGCATATGGCTGCCTCTGCTGCACAGTATTTCCAGGCAGGTGAGGTGTAGCTGGTGCTGATGGAGGAGTCTTGCTTGACTCAAGGAGACCCATATTTACTTTATTGGTTTGTGGCCTTTGGTAACACTCTCTGGTATTCCAGAGGCCATCTGTATACTTGCATGGGTGGTCTCAATACATCTTTCCCATGTTAACATCAGGTCTTCAACAGCAGGGCCTTATCACTTCTCTTCTTGTAGGTATCCCAGTTTAGAAGCAAGGAGCCTTTACCTTTTGTGGGAGCATGGATCCCCTGGCCAACATCTCCTTGGTAGAATAATCCATTGTTGATGTCAGAGCTCCTTGTATTAATATATTTTGCTTACGTGCATAGCTTAAGGAGACTTTAGTATTATATTTGGTTCTGAATAGAGAATAATCCTTTTCATGGTTCCTATGTCTATTAGTCAATGGGGCAGTTTTACCGGTTTTATAAGATATTACCTCTATAATAGTTGTCTCCAATTTACAGTTGGAGAACGACCTCAACATCATCATATTTCTCCTTGTTCTATGGGGGGGAGGTAAGAAATTCTCTCATATTAAAACCTTTGCGGCACCTAGAAGGTAAGTTTTGTTAGAACTCATTATAAATAGTTGTTACAAGTAGGATCCACATAGGGGTTCAATGTTTGCTGTGGGGATAGCGCAGCCATTAAAGGCTGAGGCTAAGAACAGCAAAAACAAACTTCTTTGTTTTTTAAGTAGCTTATATATTTATTGTCTCGCTCCAATAAGACTAGCCAAGATAAAACTGAAAATGAGCCTACCACCTGACCCAGTCATGCCACTCCTGGGTATATACCCACAAGACTCATCCTATCACAGAGATACATGAACATCTGTTTATTGCAGCTCTCTTCGCAATGGCAAAGGGCTGGAACCAACCCAATTGCCCCTCAACTGATGATTGGATAAGAAAGATGACATCATGAGCTTTGCAGGTAAATGGATGGAACTTGAGTCAATCATGCTAAGTGAAGTAACACAGTCCCAGGAAAAACAAAAAAAAGGTGAATGGTTTCCCTCATTTGTGGATGCTAACACCAAATACCCAGTTGGCAGGCAATCTGAGCAACTTTATTATCGTATTTCATTTCATCTGAAAGCAACTGTGCTATTCCAATGTGAATCTCTAAATGGGTTCTAGAATTGTCCTACCATTTATATTCACACATAGTAATTACTATATATGGATGGAAGATATGTATCATATTCTAAAAAAAAAAAGGATTCAAAGTTACACATTTTTAATATGCACACAACTTTACTGTTAGAATGTGAATCTCTAAATGTGTTTAAGAATCAACCTATAGTTTATTTTCAGAATTTGTAATTTTGACTTATGTGTGAAGTGTATATATGCATATTTTGGAATAATATAAAATAAAAAAGAATATTCCTATAGGCAAAAATAAAGTGATGAAAATAACAACAACAATAATAATAGGACATGGATTGATGTAAGCATAAAAAGTTATCCATTTTTTGTAGGTGTCCATCTTTGGGAAATATGTTATCAAAATATTTCGTATTGAATTTCAATGTTTCATTGGAGGCTTTTATTAGTAACTCACATTTCATATCTAATATTAGTTAATTAATTAATTAATTAATTAATTAATTAATATTTTTGAGAGAGGGCAGCCCTGTAGCCATAACTGCTGGCCTGGAATTTGCTGTATACACCAGACTAAACTTGACCTCACAGAGAGCCATCTGTCTCTGCCTGTTCTGGTGCTAATGGCCTGTATCACCATGCCTGGATCATCTCTAATTTTATTAATTTGGGTATTTTCTTTTAATTAACGTGGCTAGAAATTTGTCACTTTTTTCTTTGATTTTTTTAATAAAATACTTATTGATGTTTTGTGAATTTCATACATCACTTTTCAGTCCAATTTAGACACATTGCCCTTTCCATGCCCCCCACCTCACCCCAGTTCATGCATTCTGCCATACATTTCTTCTATCTTTTTCTCAGTCTTTTTAAAGTTTTTTTTCTCTCAAGAGGTTTATTGTTTGGGGCAGAATTTCACTGTTTCAGTCACTTATTTGAACCGGTCCTTATGGTGTTGTTGTTCCTTCCCAATTATATTGCCACAAAATATGCCCATATAAACGTCATGTATATGCCGGGTATGGTGGCACATGTCTTTAATCCTATCACTTGGGAGGCAGAGACAGGCAGATCTTTGTGAGTTCAAGGCCAGCCTGGTCTACAGAGTGAGTCCAGGGCAGCTGGGGCTACAGGGAGACTCTGTCTTGAAAAGACAAAAAAAAGTCATATATATATATATATATACCAAAATTATGAGCTCCAAAAATATGCTGTATGTTAATTCCAAAATATGTTCAGGGATTCACATTTTCCCTTTAATTTTATATTGCTTTAAAATACAAATACATACCTTCCACCCATATACAGCAATTACAAAGTCTGAAAATAAGTGGTAAGTTAATTCTAGAGCACATTAAGGAATTCACATTATAACAGCACAATTCCTTTCAAATAAAAAGAAATATGACAATAACATTCCTCAGCTTGCCTTTCAACTAGTGATTTGATGCTAGTCGAATCCACAAATGAGGGATAACATTCATTGTTTTTTCTGGGACTGTGTTACTTCAGTATTATAATGGCTTCCAGTTCCATCCATTTTACCTGCAAAGTTCATGATGTCCTCTTTCTTTACTGCTGCATAGTACTCCATTGTGTAGATGTACCATAATTTTTGTTATCCACTCCTCAGTTCAGGGGCATTTGGGTTGGTTCCAGCTCTTTGCTATTGTGAAGAGAGCTGCAATAAAAATAGATGTGTATGTATGTTTGTGGTAGGATGAGTGTCCTGGTTATATACCCAGGAGTGGTATGACTGGGTCAGATGGTAGGCTCATTTTGAGTCTTTTAATCTCTATACTGCTTTCCATAGTGGATGAAGGAGTTTACATCCCCACCAGCCGTGGATGAGTGTTCCCCTTTCCCCACAATCTCTCCGGCACCTGGTGTCTTTTGTTTTCTTCATCCTAGGCAGTCTTATTGGAGTGAAATGATATCTTAGAGTAGTTTTAATTTGCATTTCCTTAATTATTAACAATGTTGAACACTTTTTAAGATGTTTCTCAGCCATCTTTACTTCTTCATTTTTCTTTAGTTGGATAAAACTTTTATTAAAGTTATGTAGTGTCAATATTGTAAAAACTTTTTTCCACTTATTCATTTTTTTTTATTTCTGTATGTGTATGAATGTACTGTCCACATGTAGGTTTGTGCACCCGTGTCGTGCGGTCCCGAAGAGGTCAGAAGAGGGTGTTGGATTCCCCTTGAACTGGAGTTCTCCTGGAATTGGAGTTTCAGATGGATCTCAGCCACCATGTGGGTGCTGGGGATCTAACCTTGGTCCTTTGCAAGAGTGGTCGGTGCTCTTAACCACTAGGTAATCTCTCTTCAGCTCTTTACAGCATTTTTAAGTAGGTCAATTGTTTTCTTATTTCTTTGCTTTTTGAGTAGTTTATATATTCTGGATGTTAATGCTCTGTCAGATGTATCCGTGGTGAAGGTTTCCTTCTACTCTGTGTTTTCATGTCACTTCCTGATTGTTTCTTTCCCTGTACAGAAGCTTTTGAGTGATGGGGTCCCACTTGTCAGTGGTTGACGTTATTTCCTGTTCAGAAGCTGTTTGATTTAGAAAGTCTTTTCATATGCCTATGTCTTATAGATTGCCGCCAACTTTTTCTTCTATCACCTTCAGAGCTTCAGGTTTCATGTAGAGGTCTTTGATCCACTTGGAGTTGATTTTTGTACGGGGTAAGAGGTAGAGGTTTAATTTTGTTCTACAAATGGTGATCCAGTTTTGCTTGCACCATTTGCGGAAGATGCTATCTTTCCTCCATTTGGGCCCTTTTGTCAAAATCAGAAGTGAAAATCAGGCTGAAATTGTATGAGCTCAATTTCGGATCTTCGATTTTGTTCCATTGGTCAACAGTTCTGTTTTTGTGCCAGTACTAGTCTTTTTTTATGACTATACCTGTAATATAATTTGAAGTCAGGTAAAGTGACCCCCCTGTATTGCACTTTTCTCTCGGGGTTGCTTCAGCTATTCGGGGTCTTGGATTCATATAGAAATTTGTCATTCTTTAATCATTTCAAAGAATCAACACATTGTTTGACTTCTTTATTGAATGATTATGTACTCTTTTAGTTTCTATTTCATTAATTTCCCTTCTATTCTATATTATTTCTTACCATTCTCTTGGTTTCAGGTTATATTGTTCTTGCTGTTTTAGAGTCTTGAGATGTATCTGATTTTTAATATGTAAACATTCATGCCCATAAACTGTCTATTTAGGGCAACCTTTGTTATAACAGAGTTGTTCTCATTTGATTGTAGGATTTCAAAATTTTGTTGCTGACTTCTTTAGTTACCCACCATTCATTTAAAAAGTGTGTATTTCAGTCTCCATGGGTTTCTCTTGATTCTGGAAATTTCTTCATTTCAGTTTCTACTTTGATCCCATAGTTGTCTTATAAGACACAAAGAATTATTTCAATAGCATTGTATCATTACAATCTTGTTTGTGGCATAAAATTAGACCAGCTTTAGGAAAAAGTTTGATAAGCTGTTGGGAAGAATGTGTATTTTCTATCTGCTGAATGAAATTTCTGTAGATATCTGTTTATTCTAGTTGTTTTATAACATAATTTTTCTCTGAAGACTTTTTATGTTTGCTTTGGAACAGATATCTAAATATGAAAGTTGGTTACTGAAGTTCCCACTATTATTTTATCAGGATCTATGGGACCTTTGATGTCCTTTAGTGTTTGTTTCATGAAACTGTATTGTGTTTTCCTGATTAATTTTTCCTTTGCTAAATATGTGCTTGCTTTCTGTATTTCTTCTGAGTAGTTTTGGCTTGAAGTTCATTTTATCAGCTATAAGCCTTGTTAGACCCACTTATTTTTACTTTCTCTTTTCTTGAGAAAAAGACTCTTACTGCTCTTTACTCTCTTTTTACTCTTGGTTTTTTGATTTCTCTGTTAGTGAAATGAACTAGTCAATGAATGAACCAATTGGATCTGGATTTTAATATAGCCAGTTTGTACCTTTTAATTATTTACATTTACAGTTTTATTGAAAAGGGTTTGTAATTTCCGAGGATTTTACTAATATGCTTTCCGATTATTGGTAATTTCTTTTCCTCTTTATCTGGTAGCTTAGGATTTTGTGGTTTGTTATTTAAACATGATTTCCTTCTAACTAGCTCTTCTCTGTTATCCTGTGTTCTCATGGAAGGAATATTTTCCTGTGTTCTCCTCCAGGAGCCTGACTTATTTTTACTCAATATATAATGTCCCTGTAAAAATTGACTACAGTACTTCCTAGGATGTTATGAATCACTTTAATTTTTGTTTGCCTTGAAATATTTTTGTTTCCATATTAATTTTTAGAGATAGTTTCACTATAGTTAGCAATCTTGCTTATCAATTATTTTATTTAGAAGACTTGAAATATGTGATGTTTTCTGTCATTTAATGTAGGTAATGAACAACCTGATGTTAATATGATGGTTTCTGTTTTTAAGTGGAGTTATTACTTATCCCTCAAGGATTTTATTGTTCCTTCCTTTGTGTTTATGGCATCTTAAAATAAGACATATGCTAAGAGGTCTTCTAATCATGTGAACTTGGGTTTTTAAGCACATCTTATGCTTGGGTGACCATTTCTTTCTCTAGCCATGGCTGATCTTCTGTTCTAATTTCATCCTCTAGAGTCCAGTTAGCCTACCTAGAGTGACTCCCTTAAAGAAGATCAACTTTCTCTCTCACACAGCAGTGATCAACTGCCAACAGTTCATAGGCTGAGTTTGGGGTCTGTTACCATTTCCAGAGTTGTTTGCTGAGTTTGTGTCTGATTGAGTCTGCATGGGTCTTATGTATACTGACACCACTGATATAAGTTCATATGGGCAAGTTCCCAGAGGCCTCGAAGACTCTGTTTAGTATCACGCACCAACGCTGACGTTTACAATATTTCCTTCCCATCTTCTGCAATGGTCCCTGAGCCATTGGTGGATAAGGTTTAATATACCAATCCTACCCAGGGACACATGCTCTAGAGTCCTTTATTCTCTGGACTTTGACCAGTTGTGGCCTTCAGTGTGCATCACACTCTGTTGCATGAGGAAACATTCCTGGTGAGAGTTGACAAATGCATAGTATTCTACTGTTTTTTTTTTTTTGTTTGGTGTTGTTTGTTTTTTGTTTTTGTTTTGTTTTTTTTTTTTTTTTTTTTTCTTTTTTTTTTTTTTTTTCTCTTTTTTTTTTTTTTTTGTCGGTCTTTTCGAGACAGGCTCCCTGTTAGTCCCAGCTGTCCTGGAACTGCAATCTGGTAGAACCAGTGGCGGCCTTGAACCACAGATGCCCGCCTGCCTCTGCCTCCCAGTGCTGGATTAAAGGGGTGCACCAACCCTCCTACGCCCTCCTCGGCTTGTTCGTTTTTGTTTTTTATTCTTTATTTTTTTTTTTTTTTTTTTTTTTTTTTTTTTTTTTTTTTTTTTATTTTTTTGAATTTTTTTTACTTATTATTTTTTTTTTTTTTTTTTTTTTTTTTTTTTTTTTTTGTTTTATCTGTTTTTTATTTTTTTTTTTTTTCTTTTTTTTTTCCCTCTCCTAACTTCTGGGGCGCTTGATCTGGGCAGTTTACTAACTTTTGGTTCACTTTGGTAACTTTCTTATCTTGGTCTTGAACGGATTTCCTGCTTCTTTGATAGTATGGTCGTTGATTTCATTTTGTTTCTTTAGTTGTGTTTTATAACGGAGAGATTATGAAGTATTTTTGATTATCTCGGTGACTATCTTCTGTTACTTGTGGTGTTTGGATCTTCTGTCTATTTTTAGGCAGCTTGTTGAGATGTTTAATATGACTGTCTTTCTCTGTATTTTTTAAATAAAATATTTTAATTTCCTCTTCTTATTATTTTTTTTAATACTTTAAATGTGATTGAAGTGGTATTGCCCTGAAATGTGTGTAAGTAGATGCAACCGTTGTCATGAATGTCTTCAAGGATTGTAACCGTTTCTTTCATTTCTCCTCTCTCCCCCTCCCCCCCTCCACGATCCTGCTTTGTTGTTAGTTTTTTGGTTTTTGTTTTTGTTCTCGTTTTATGTGAAACCCTGTGGGGTGGGTTTAAATTGAGGCATGTCCCGAAGGCTCTCCAAGTATTTGGTCATATTCTTTCCAGTTGCTTGTGCTATTTTGGTCTTAGAAGTTGTGGGCATGCTGGAAGAAAGCTCCTTGTCACTGCATGACTAGTGATGGGTTTAAGAGAGTATCACGAAAAAAGCCTTGTCATCTCCAGGTGTGCTCTGCCGCTGCTTCTAGAGGTTACCACAATGATTCGCAAGGATAATTATGCTTCTCAGATTTCTACTCTCAGCCGTGTCCGACAAGGCTCCTACCACGTGTTTCGTGGTCACCTCTACCCCTTGCCAGTGATGGACTCGCTAATTTCTTCCCGACCCATTTGGCCATGGAGAATGCGTACAGGCTCAAATAGACTGGTCCTTGATATATGGCTTGTCTTCCCGCCATGGTTTTAACTGGTGTTTTATCTAAGTGTACTAATCGAAGACACAACGGATCAGAAAAAATAGCGCAGGCAACTACTCGCCGTACAAAGTATGTTGATCTTATAGGTACTCTCTAGGAAATTTATGTGTTCCCGCCCGGTCCCGTCTAATTTTATTTAGATGGGAGGGCAGATCGCAGCTTCTCTAGGGTTGATTGCTGTGTAGTGCTTCGTTAGCCTGAGTAAAACTGACCGATGCACAGTAGGAGAGTCTGTTAGGTTACGATTTCATTGGTACAAAAGAACCGATCACCCAATATCTTTCGAGAACTGCTTCACATAATAATGATAGACCAGAGGTAATGGGGCGCCGAGGGGGATTTGATTAACTTAATTAATTCTTAGCACAGATTTCAGGGGGAAAAGGCATTTAATAATATAGTAGAAACGAGGAAGATCAGGGAAACTCGAGAGGTGGTAATGTTTGGTACTGATGAACGTCAAAGAAACAAAGTTCTATCTTGTGTGGTGGTGAGATGGCAAGAACCACGAAAGATGTATGTGGGGCTAGAGGGAGATCTTTAGGTGCACAGTTGCATAAGTTTAACCGAGGAATGTGCTTTTGAGATGATGATTCTGGGACTGGTTGCCCAGGCACTCCACATCGCAGCCCATCACACGGTCCGATGTAACCCTTATTTCGATTCCCAGTGCTCCAACAACCGCTCCTCTGACCTCTATAGTAGGCAACTGGCATTAACATAAGGTACACTTACATATATGCAGTATCTTTGCACACTCATCACAACACACATAAAATAAAAAGATAAAACCAGAGTTTTTACAAAAAAATAAGTTGAAACCTATAAACCAAGCTGGCATTGAAATCACATCAAGATCTATACCTGCTCTCTGCTTACCAATGTGCTGTTGTGATAGGCATGGCCATATATCTTGGAGAATCTTTTTTTTTTTTTGTTTTTTTTTTTTTTTTTTTTTTTTTTTTTCCTATGTTTATTATTGAAGGCCTGGCTTCATATACAATCAAAGTTACATTAATCATAGCAGAAAGTCAATCTAATAATTAAGAAACCCATGATCCCCTCCGTGCTCCATTCATCAGTCGAGCTCTTTGGCATGCTGGGGGGGCCACAAACCGTATTTTTCATCTTTTTTTCTTTCTTTCCTTTCTCAGTCTCTCTCTCAGAATTCTCCATTTGATTGCTAAGATTTAAACTGTTTTGAGCAGTAGAAGTTCACCATGTTCACTAGAGGTCGCGTTCCTCTCTTTTTTTGTCAGTTTTTTGTTTTTTTTTTCCTTGTTTGTTGTTGTTGTTTCCCTTTCGCAATAAGCAATCTAACTCACACCGTTTTTCTCGGCCAAATTCAGAATATGCATGCCACATGTTCTCCAGCTATGGATTTTTTTAATTGTTAGGCTCGAAGTGTGCAATGTTTTGAAGTCCTCCGTCGTCGGGCAAGGCCGCAAACCACCATGACGCTTGTGTCCCGTTTCTGTGTTCGCACAAGAACTGACTGTGGAGTTCTTCTTTTTTTCCCTTCCCAATGGTCACCTAATGAAGACTCCGCGTAAAGGCGAACATCACTGCTCTATTGATCTTTCTTACAGGACTTAGGTTTTCCATGATAACATGCCCATGGCTAGATATCCATCCAACAAGTGGGACTATTCATTTACTACGAAGAAGTGTAACATCTCCAGTAGTTTTGACAGCCTCCGCGTCGGGTATTCCAGAAGTTTGAGTCTTCTCAGAAGTCCCCATCTGGCACTAAGGTTNCCAACACTACTTGCTGAATATGCTGTCTTTCCACCATTATGATTTTTGGCCCCTTTGTCAAATAGGAGGTGGCTGAAATTGTATGTGCTCAAGTTTGGATCTTCAGTTTTGTTCTATTGGTCAAAAGGTCTGTTTTGTTTTTTGCCAGTACCAAGGTGTTTTTATGACTATAGCTCTGTAGTATGGTTTGAAATCTGGCATTGAGATTCCCCCCTCTATTGCTCTTTTTGCTCAGGGTTGCTTTGATTATTTGGGGTCTTTTGTTTTTCCATATGAAATTAAGGACTTTTCTCCAAACCTGTAAAGAAACTCTTGGGGATTTTAATTGAGATTGCATTGAATCTATATATTAATTTGGGTAGAATGGACATTTTTACTATATTAATTTGCCCAATCAATGAGGATGAGAGGTCTTTCCATTGTCTGATGTCTTCTTCAATTTCCTTCTTCAGGGGTTTAATTTTTTTTTTTAGATTTCTTTGTTGTCTTTGGTTAGGTTTTTTCCTAGGTATTTTATCGTTTTTGAGGCTATTGTAATTAGGACAGTCTTGTATTCCTTCTTCAGTTGCTTGTTGTTGGTGTAAAGAAAAGCTACTGATTTTTCTAGGTTAATTTTGTATCCTTCCACTTTACTGAAACTCTAATCATTTCTAGGAATTTTCTGGTGGAGCTTATAGCATCCATTAGGTAAACAATCATATCCTCAACAAAAAGGGATAGCTTGACTTCCTCTTTTCCAATTAGTACTCCTTTAATTTCCTTTTCATGCCTTATTGCCCTAGCATGTGTTTCAAGAGCTATATTGAAGAAGAGTGGTAACAGGGGACAGCCTTGCCAAGTTCCTACCTTTAAGGGGAATGCTTCTGTATTTTCTGCATTTTGGATGATGTTGGCTGTGGGTTTCCTGTATATGGCTTTGATTACATTGAGGAATGATCCCTCCAATCCAATTTCCTCTAGGACTTTAAGAATGAAGGGATCCTGGATTTTGTCAAAGGCTTTTTCTGCATCAATTGAGATGATCCTGTGGTTTTTGTTTTTCAAGCCATTTATGTGTCTTATGATATTTATTGATTTTTTGTATGTTGAACCATCCCTGCATCTCTGGTATGAATCCAGTTTGGTCATGATGTGGGTCTATATGCAGTTTGCAAGTATATTGTTGAGAATTTTTGCATCTGTATTTATTAATGAGATGAGTCTATAGTTCTCCTTTTTGGTTGTATCTTTGTCTGGTTTTGGTATTAGAATGATGCTGGCTTCATAGAAGGAATTTGGGAGATTTCCTTCTGCTTGAATCCTTCTGGACAATTTGAGTAATAATGGTTATAAGTCTTTTTGAAATGTTTTATAGAATTCTTCCATGAAACCATCTGGGCCTGTGCTTTTTTAGTTAGGAGGTTTCTTATTACATCTTCAATTTCTTCATACATTATGGGTTTGTTTAAGCTGTCGGTCTCTTCTTGGTTAAGCTTTGGTGATTCCCAGGATTTCAGATATTCATCCATTTCTCCTAGGTTTTCAAACTTAGTAAAGTATAGGTTTTTGAAGTATTCTTGTATGAATGTCTGGCTCTTTTCATTGTCTGTTGTGATGTTTCCACTTTCATCACAGATTCTATTGATTTGGATTTGCTCTTTCTTTCTTTTCATTAATTGGTGCACCAGAGTTTGGTATATGTATTCATGATTGTGGAATCTTTATGAATTGTTCCTTTGATAACGATGTGATGGCCCTCTTTGTCTCTTCTGATTTCTTTTACTTTGAAGTCTATTTTGTCTGATATTAAAATTGCAACACCTGCTTTCTTTTTGGTACCATTTGCTTGGATTTTCTTTTCCAACCCTTCACCTTAAGTTGGTGCCTATCCTTGAGAGTGAAATGGGTTTCTTGTAGGCAGCATATAGATGGGTTTTGTTTCCTAATCCAATCTCCCAGTCTGTTTATTTTGATTAGAGAGTTTAGNACTCTGTAGACCAGGCCGGCCTTGAACTCACAAAGATCCGCCTGCCTCTGCCTCCCAAGTGCTAGGATTAAAGGCGTGCGCCACCACGCCCGGCTTGTTTTTTGTTTTTTATTCGATCAAAAGACTCTTATTTCTAGAAGTTCTGTTGATTTTTTTTCTTTTAGAATGTCAAATTATTTGTCAATCTTTCCTTCAATGTTTTTTTCTAATTCTGCAGTTTACTAACTTTTGGTTCACTTTGGTAACTTTCTTATCTTGGTCTTGAACGGATTTCCTGCTTCTTTGATAGTATGGTCGTTGATAGTTTTTAAAAGGAAGATTATGAAGTATTTATCTATCTTCTGTTATTGTGGTGAGTTGATCTTTGTTATGTTTTAGGCACTTGTTGAGATGTATATGACTTCTAGTTTTTTAAAAATATTTTATTTATTATTTTTATGTGATTGAGTGTATTGCCTGAATGTGTGTAAGTGCACCTGTGTCATGAAAATGTCTTTCAGTTGTAACTTTTTCATTTTCCCCACGATTCTGTTTTGTTGTTAGTTTTGTTTTTGTTTGTCTGTTTTATGTGAACCTGTGGGGTGGTTTAAATGAGAATGTCCCCCCGAGGCTCCAAGTATTTGGTCATATTCTTTCCAGTTGCTTGTGCTATTTTGGTCTTAGAAGTTGTGGGCATGCTGGAGAAAGCTTGTCACTGGTGATGGGTTTAGAGAGTTCAGAAAGCCTTGCCAATCTCCAGGTGTGCTCCCTGCTTCTAGTGCATGATTGAAGATATTAATCTCAGATTTCTACTCTGGCAGCTCCTACCACTGCACCTCCCTGCCAGGATGGACTCTAATTGCCATGGAAATGTAAGCTCAAATAGACTGTTCCTTTTATAATTCCCCATGGTTATGGTGTTTCTATCAAGACAACAGAAAAGCGAGCAATACTGCCTACAAAGTATGTTGTCTTTACTAGGAATTATGTTTCCCGCTATTACTTAGATGGGAGAGACAGATGCAGCTTCCTCTAGTGATTGCTGGTAGTCCTGATACTGACATGCAGTAGGAGATACTAGTACAATTCATTTAACTTCCATAATATGATAGACAGAAGTATTGGGGGGATGATAAAACTTAATATACTTTACACAATTTCAGGGAAAAGGCAATTTAAATAGTGAAACGAGGAAGGAATAGGGAAAGAAGGGGTAATGTATGAACCAAAAGAAAAGTCTATTGGTTGGTGGCATGAGAGGCAGAAAAGAAAGATTTGGGGCTAGAGAGATAGTGCAATGTTTAAGGGAACTGGCTGCTTTTGAAGATGATCTGGGTTTGGTTGCCAGCACCCACATGGCAGCCATCACCCCTTGGTAACTCCATTTCCAAGGGACTCCAACACCCTCCTCTGACCCTATAGGCACTGCATGACATAGGTACACTTACATATATGCAGGTAATGCACTCATACACATAAAATAAAAATAAAAACAGTTTTAAAAATAGGTTGAAAAACTAGTAAACCAAGCTGGCATTGAACACACAAGATCTACCTGCCTCTGCCTCCCAAGTGCTGTGATTAAAGGCATGGCCATATCTGAGAATCTTTTTTTCCAATGTTTTATTGAAGCTCTGTGCCTTTCATACAAATCAAATTACATTACAAATCAAATCTAGAACCATGATCCCCCTCCGTGCTCCCATTCAATCAGAGCTCATGCATTCTGCCAAACGTATTTTTCATCTTTTTCTCAGTCTCTCTCAGAATTCTTGATGCAAAAGTTTACTGTTTTGAGCAGAAGTTCACCATTTCAGTCAGTTCTTTGTCAGTTTTTTCCATTGTTGTTGTTGTTGTTTTTCCTTCCAATAAGCATCACTCCAAAAAATGCAGATATGCATGCCACATCTTCAGCTTATGATTTTTTTTATTAAGCTGAAAGGTGTCATGTTTGAAGTCTCCTCCTTGGCAAGCCCAAACCACCATCAGTTGTGTCCTTGTGTTCCACACTGGAGTTTTCCCTTCCCATGGTCACCAAATGAGATCCTGTAAATAGCACATCCTGTCTTGATCTTCTTGGACTGGTTTTCATGATACAGCCTGGGTAGTCCAACAATGGCACTCTATACTCTGAAGAAGTGTAAACTCCAGTAGTAGCTCGGTCCAGAAGTTGGATGTCTCAGAAGTCCCCATCTGGCACTAAGGTTTAGAGGATTCTTGGAGAGACATGAGTCTTCAGTCCATATTGGAAGGTTGAAAAGCTGTGTCTTCTCATGTCTTTGAAGGATGATAAAAGCAGTGGCAGTGACAGGGTAGCAGCACTTGCCAGCAAGACAGGCAAAACAACTGTGCTTTTTTGTCTTTTTACCAAGATCTCAAGTTTTCTACCTGAAGTACAATTTCTCAGGCCTTACTATTTATTTCTGGTTATACTTTTCTTTTGGATGCTTAAGGCCACACAGACCAGATTAACCAAGGTACTTGTTTCCTCAAGGTCATTTGAGGATCTGGTCTTTAAGGATCACTCAGGAATTTTTTGTGGGGGCAGAAGGGAGCCCCTGGCTCCTTTTGGCTTTTCAATAACCAGTTCAATCCACTCAAGAAAAAAGTCAGGTCTTGGTAGACCAGGCTTCCCTTTTTGAAGCAAGAGCAGACTTTCCTCTTTATAGACTGGACACTGGCTGAAGTCCCATTACTGGATCTCCAAGACCTCCCTGCACAGGAAGACTGGTGCCTCAGATTTGCAGGACATTTCAAGAGATGCCCCCATGCATAGTCCCCTGAGACTTAGTTGACTTTGGAGGGCAAGGAATAAAGTTATCCCTTAACACCCTTGGCCAAATTGGTATGAACATTAAGTCATTAAGCATCCAGAAAAGCCAAGTCATACCAGCCTGACACTTTTAACTACTTCATCATATTTTAGAAAATGCTTAGACAAAAGCTCAAGTAGCCTTGTATAAGAAATATTAAGAAGCACTCCCATAAAATAAATACCGTGGTTAGACATAATGTCATGACAAACTAGATTTTTCTGTCTTCCTTTGATCTTATATTACTTTAAAATATACATACATATCCTTCATCCATATACCAAAACTTCCTAACTCTGAAAATAAATGGTAGCTTAGTTCTAGAACCTGTTAAGGGATTCACAATATAATAGCACAGTTGTTTTCAGATCACATTAACATTGCTCAAATTACCTTACAACTAGGTAATTGGCACTAACATCCACAGATGAGGATACTGTCAGGTTGTTAGATCCAGAAGCCCATTGGAATGCAGAGACACCTAAGACCAGAGGTCCAAAACCTGCTCTACCAGGCATGGCCTTTGGTTATGCTAAAGCAGGCCACCCCTGATTACTCAGGACTCTTCCACCTCGCCCCTCACCCTTCGGAAGCCAGATTCCAGATTCCGACACACCCCCACTCCCACTGAATCCTGCACCCACCTTCTCCCTTAAATTCCCAAGCCAGACGCCATTCTGTGCTTGGCTCTACCTCTCCCCTGAGCCTAGCCCCGGCTACTCTGAATTAAACTTTGCTCCAAAGAGCTTAGACCTCGTGGCTTTTCATTCCGGGGGGAGCGCACCATAACCTTACAGATACCATTCATTATTTGTTTTATTGGGACTGTGTTACTTCACTTAGCATGATATCTTCTAGCTCCATCCATTTACCTGCAAAGTTCATAATGTCATCTTTCTTTACTGCTGCATAGAACTCCATTGTGTAGGTTTACCATATTTTCCCTATCCTTTCCTCTGTTGAGGGGCACTTGGGTTGGTTCCAGCTTTTTGCTATTGTGAAGAGAGCTGAAGTATTCATGGCTGTGCATATATCTCTGTGGTAGGATTAGTCTTGTGAATTTATACCCAGGAGTGGCATGACTGGGTCACGGGGCAAGCTCATTTTGTGTCTTTCAAGGGTTCTCCACACTGCTTTCCATAGCGGCTGTGTACATTCCCACCAACAGTGGATGAGTGTTCCCCTTTCCTCACAACCTCTCCAGCATTTGGTATCATTTGTTTTCTTGATTCTAGCCAGTCTTATCAGAGTGAGATATGTTAAAGTGGTTTTAATTTGCATTTCCTTAATTATTAGCAACATTGAATGTTTAACACTTTTTAAGATGTTTCTCAGCCATCTCTAATTCCTCACTGGTAAAGTCTCTGTTCAGCTCTTTGCTCTATCTTTTGAGCTATTCATTTTTTTCTTTCTTCTTCTTCTTCTTCTTCTTCTTCTTCTTCTTCTTCTTCTTCT
>VZQC01013249.1:9789-56669 GCA_009823505.1 Rhizomys pruinosus | reverse complement strand
TTTGAAATCTGGCATTGAGATTCCCCCCTCTATTGCTCTTTTTGCTCAGGGTTGCTTTGATTATTTGGGGTCTTTTGTTTTTCCATATGAAATTAAGGACTTTTCTCCAAACCTGTAAAGAAACTCTTGGGGATTTTAATTGAGATTGCATTGAATCTATATATTAATTTGGGTAGAATGGACATTTTTACTATATTAATTTGCCCAATCAATGAGGATGAGAGGTCTTTCCATTGTCTGATGTCTTCTTCAATTTCCTTCTTCAGGGGTTTAATTTTTTTTTTTTAGATTTCTTTGTTGTCTTTGGTTAGGTTTTTTCCTAGGTATTTTATCGTTTTTGAGGCTATTGTAATTAGGACAGTCTTGTATTCCTTCTTCAGTTGCTTGTTGTTGGTGTAAAGAAAAGCTACTGATTTTTCTAGGTTAATTTTGTATCCTTCCACTTTACTGAAACTCTAATCATTTCTAGGAATTTTCTGGTGGAGCTTATAGCATCCATTAGGTAAACAATCATATCCTCAACAAAAAGGGATAGCTTGACTTCCTCTTTTCCAATTAGTACTCCTTTAATTTCCTTTTCATGCCTTATTGCCCTAGCATGTGTTTCAAGAGCTATATTGAAGAAGAGTGGTAACAGGGGACAGCCTTGCCAAGTTCCTACCTTTAAGGGGAATGCTTCTGTATTTTCTGCATTTTGGATGATGTTGGCTGTGGGTTTCCTGTATATGGCTTTGATTACATTGAGGAATGATCCCTCCAATCCAATTTCCTCTAGGACTTTAAGAATGAAGGGATCCTGGATTTTGTCAAAGGCTTTTTCTGCATCAATTGAGATGATCCTGTGGTTTTTGTTTTTCAAGCCATTTATGTGTCTTATGATATTTATTGATTTTTTGTATGTTGAACCATCCCTGCATCTCTGGTATGAATCCAGTTTGGTCATGATGTGGGTCTATATGCAGTTTGCAAGTATATTGTTGAGAATTTTTGCATCTGTATTTATTAATGAGATGAGTCTATAGTTCTCCTTTTTGGTTGTATCTTTGTCTGGTTTTGGTATTAGAATGATGCTGGCTTCATAGAAGGAATTTGGGAGATTTCCTTCTGCTTGAATCCTTCTGGACAATTTGAGTAATAATGGTTATAAGTCTTTTTGAAATGTTTTATAGAATTCTTCCATGAAACCATCTGGGCCTGTGCTTTTTTAGTTAGGAGGTTTCTTATTACATCTTCAATTTCTTCATACATTATGGGTTTGTTTAAGCTGTCGGTCTCTTCTTGGTTAAGCTTTGGTGATTCCCAGGATTTCAGATATTCATCCATTTCTCCTAGGTTTTCAAACTTAGTAAAGTATAGGTTTTTGAAGTATTCTTGTATGAATGTCTGGCTCTTTTCATTGTCTGTTGTGATGTTTCCACTTTCATCACAGATTCTATTGATTTGGATTTGCTCTTTCTTTCTTTTCATTAATTGGTGCACCAGAGTTTGGTATATGTATTCATGATTGTGGAATCTTTATGAATTGTTCCTTTGATAACGATGTAATGGCCTTCTTTGTCTCTTCTGATTTCTTTTACTTTGAAGTCTATTTTGTCTGATATTAAAATTGCAACACCTGCTTTCTTTTTGGTACCATTTGCTTGGATTTTCTTTTCCAACCCTTCACCTTAAGTTGGTGCCTATCCTTGAGAGTGAAATGGGTTTCTTGTAGGCAGCATATAGATGGGTTTTGTTTCCTAATCCAATCTCCCAGTCTGTTTATTTTGATTAGAGAGTTTAGTCAATTAATATTTAAGGTTATATTTGAAAGATGTGTTTTGCTTCCTTTCACCTTATTATCCATTTGCATTTTTAGTCTCAGTTTCTACTTCTGCAGTTATGCTTTCATTAGTTTCTCTTTCTAGGTGCCAGGGGATAGTTGCTCCTATCTTCTGTCCTTTGAATTGCTTCAAGTATTTTCTGAAGGGTTGGTTTTCTGGACATGTATTCTAGCATCTTGTTAATGTCATGGAAGATTTTTCTCTCTCCTTCGACTATAATCCATATTTTTGCTGGGTATAGTAACCTGGGTTGGCATCTATAGTCCTTTAACACTGGGAATGCTTTGCTCCACATTCTTCTTGTTTTCACAGTTTGCACTGAGAAGTCAGTTGTAATTCTGATGTGTTTCCCCTTATATGTAACCTGTTGTTTTTCTCTAGTGGCTTTCAGAATTTTGTCTTCGTTTTTGGCATCTAGCATTTTAACTGTGATATGGCGAGGGGAGTTTTTTTTCTGATCTTGTCTGTTTGGAGTTCTATGTGCTACTTGTATTTGTATGGGTTTGTCTTCTTTTTTGTTGTTTGGGGAAATTTTCATCTACTATTCTGTTGAAGATCTGATCAATACCATTCTCTTGGGATTCTTCTCCTTCCTCTATTCCTATGATGCAGAGGTTTGATCTTTTTTGTGTCCCACAGTTCCTGGTTGTTCCACTTTCATGTATTTTTAAATTTTTCGTAATCCTTACTTGAGGTTTTTATTTGTTCTGTGTTATCTTCCAGGTCTGATATTCTTTGTTCTGCTTCCTCCATTCTACTTCTGAGGCTTTTTTCATTCCTTTCCTCTTGATTGCATGAGTGTTCTATTTCCATTTTCATTTCATCCTGTGATTTCTTTAATATTTCAGCCTTGTCTTTTGGAGCTTCTCAATCTCTTCCTGTATCTCCTTGCTTTGCTGGTTGGTTTCCTCTTTCAGCGCTTCCACTTCTTTCAAGAGTGTATCATTTTCTCCCTCTAGTTCTTTCTGGAGTTTGTCATTGTCTCCCTTTAATCCTTTCTGAAGTTTCTCATTCTTTCCCTCTAGGTCCTTCTTGAGTTTTTCATTCTCTCCCCTTAGTTCTCTGATTTGTTCTTTATATTCTTAAACTTTTTTGAATATATCTGCAATTGTTCCTCTAAGATCTGTGTCCTGAGATCTGTCACCCCTAGGGGGATCCCACTGTAGGAATCTCCCATGGGGTTGGTAGAGTTTAGTGTGGAATTATCCTGCATCTTTCCCATGTTGTCCCTTCATCGTGTCCCTTGCATGTGGGTTTCCCTTTTTGCCTGTATTCCGATGCAAATCACAAATGCCTCTTCACTGTGTTGAAGGCTTGCTTTGCTTTCCTCCTTCAGATGCCTTTTTTGTTTTGTTTTCTCTCCTTGTTTATGGAGTGTTGACTTGTCTAGGTTTCAGGCTTTTAATTTTGTTTATATATTGGAAGTCTAACTCACTCTTTCCTTTCTTTTCTGAAGGTTCTCCAAAAAATCTACTTGGACACTCGCTTAGCAATTCCAATTTGTGTGTGGGGGGGGGTAGGGGATATGCCAGGCTTAGCCCACGCCCCAGTACTCTGTGCTTCAGGTGGTCCTGGGAAATCCCAGATCTAAGCTCTGTGCACTCAAGTCTCACAGTGGCAAGAGGCCCACCTTTTTGTACCAGCTAGCAGGGCGACTCCGCCCCCACAGCCACACAAGACAATGATTTAATTATCCAACTATTATCCAACATCTTTCCAGAGAAAGAATTATCCAACAATCCTCCTGGCTGAAGCACCCAGCTCCTTCATGTGCTTCAAGTGGTCCTGGGAAATCCCAGATCTAAGCTCTGTGCACTCCCATAAATGCCCTTCTATGTGAGTGCGTTCATCCACTGGAACCTGGTCTACTTTAAGTGTCTTACACTTAGACAAAATTGAGTCTCCCTTTCCTAGTAGTCATTGGTTGTCAAACTTCTGCTTCCTTAGCCTCAGGGATTATTGCAGAAGAGGGAAGAAAGAAAGTAAGAAGCAGAAATATTCCAAGAACCAGAGGTGGTGGATGACCACAAGGAAACAGAATTCTCCAGACAGTTTCTCATACAAACTCATAGCAATGCTAACAGCATGGACAAGTTAAGAGTATGCTCAAGCCAGATGAAATCCCAACATAGACTTTGGGAAGTGGGTAAGAAGTGCTTTTTGTAGTATAGAAAAAGAAAGGGCAACTATTAAAGTTTTCCCAGTAAGAATGAAGTAAAAACACAATATATTAACAATTATAGTAGAAAATTGTAGATAGTTGAAAAATGAATACATAGAAAAAATTAAATATTTATAAGATTAAAAAACTAAAATCTGTGTTACCATGATGTAGTTCCACTTACTATCCCCTTGCAATGTCATTTGTATCAGTTCCTACTGGTTGGAAGAGGAAACTGCTAGTTTCTGTAATTCTAGTTAAGTCCTTGTACCTTTCTAGATGAACAGGATATCTGTAAGAGAATGCTTTCTTCAGAATTCCCAGGAAGGAGTACCCTAATACCCCACCAAGGAAGTTGCAGTTTTCTGCCCAGTGACTGAGCTATGGAAGTTCACCCATCAGGGTTTTCTGTGCAATGGGCTTTTGAGTATCTTTGTTTCTTATCAGTGACTTGTGCTGGCTTCCACAGAACTTTCAGTAGTCCTGTGAAGCTTGACTCCTATGACGATGGGGAGAGCAATCATTTTCTCTTGATATTTGTCTGCCTTAGATTCATGTCTTCTGGTCACCCTTGGGAAATGTTCCCTCGTGCCCTGTTCCAGTGCTCATTCCCTGTTTGCTTTGTCCTTCCCAGACTTCCTATCTCTGAAATCCCAGCCAGTGCTGATCATCCAAGTGGATATGGTAGCCACGGCACAGCCACAGCAATGGCAGTGGTAGGGGTGGTGTGCACCTGAATCTATGTGTGTGTGTGAATTTCACCAGCGTGTAGAGCAAACGCTGCTTGGGGGATCACAAGCACAGTGTCTTGGCATAGGGCACAGCAGCCCTCATATTTGCTTTCTTGTAATTATATTCACTCCATTCGCTGGGATCCACCTTCTAATCTGACATCTAACCCAGAAGTCTCCTCCATAACAACTTCTCCAAAGAGCTACTTTCTTCTATTAGCAGTAAGTTTTGGAAACAAAATTCTGGCCTAATTTGTCACTGGTACTAGAGTCTCATTGTTCCTATGGGTTCTTATTTGGCAGTGCAGGGAAATATTTACATGTAGAGACAATCCCGAATCCATACATATCTGTAGCTCTTTTCCTCTTTACTTTTGTTCATTTTCTGGGTTTGATTTCAAACCAGGACTTTGTACCACTGATGTAAATTTCCACCATATAATTATTTTCTTCTCCATCCACGATAATGTAAAACTCAGTGAATCCCATACTACCATCCTTCAGTTCAGTCCAGTACGCTCCTCTTTGTTTTTCCTTTTCCCAGGTGTACCTACCTCCAACATGAAAATATTGGTTCCTGTGTTTCACTTCCATTTATTTGCTGCTTGATTCTAATATGCACAGGAAAGTTTCAGAATGGCTAACACCTATTCACAGGAGAAGCAACCCTACCAACTGGAGAAGTGTTTATTTGCAGAATCTTTTGTTTTTACTCATATACTTTCCAGTCGAAATACCATTTTCCAAGCTGATCATTTAGCACTCATTTCTCTTGCTCCTCTAGCTATGTTTTGTGAAGACTGAAAGCTGGTCAATGTTCTGCGCAGCAACAGAGCACTAATACATTATCTTTCCTGAGAATAAATTTTGTTACTTAGTCTGAGGTTGTACAGGTTCCTGGGCAGTTTCATAATTATTTAAACTTCTTGCCCCTTCCTTATTTTACCATATACTAGAGCTTATAAAACTCCCCTTCTGGGGCTGGAGAGATGGCCTAGCGGTTAAGAGTGCTGACTGCTCTTACTGNCCTGAATCTCATCCCCACCTTCTCCCTTAAATTCCCAAGCCAGACGCCATTCTGGGCTTGGCTCCTTCTCTCCCCTAAGCCTAGCCCCGGCTAGTCTGAATTAAACTTTGCTCCGAAGAACTCAGACCTCGTGGCTTTTCATTCCGGGGGGAGCGCGCCATAACCTTACATTCTGGTGCCGTGACTCGGATCGCCTCCCCCCCGCCCCCCCGTCCCTCGGAGCAGCTTCGGAGTAGCCGGTAAGCCAGATATGGAGCGCAGGCTAAGACACCATCCACCACCATTCGACCACAGGTACCTTCTCTCCTCTCCTTATCCTACCCTACTCTATTCCCCTGTGACTGTGCATGAGAGTTGAGTGCATATTATGGTTCCACAGCTCTCAGGCTACAGAATCTGATAGGGCCCTAATCTGCGGTTCCACTGAAGCTGTTTCACCTCATCGGGCACTCATCACACTCGTGATGACAGAGCACGGGGTTTATACGTGTGGCCCTCCTGGTAAGACTTCTTAAGTCGCCTCGCGGGCGGCTGGACGGACGGGCACCTGAGTGAGGGGAGATTCCATCTCCCACCCCTACCTTCTGTGTAACCCTGTGTATGTTCTGCCCCCTCTAGCTGCCCCCTCTGCCTTGACACTAAATGTTCTAACTACTGCTCTCTCCGATCCTCTTTTTCCATTCTCTTTAGTCTCCCGTTCCATTCCGTTTTGGATCCCTGAGTGCCGGCTAAGTCAGGGAATCCTCTCCGATTTTCCCTGTCCAGTTTGCTGTCTATTACCAGGACGCTGGGACAGACTCTGGACCGGAATTTTGGCTTCCTCTGTGATTTTAAGGACGCTGACTTCACAGACGTGCCAGCCTCGATTTCAGAGATTCCCACACTGGTCACACAGACCTGGGGTCTCTGAGCGCCCACTTAGAACTAGGGCAGACGTGCCTTAGCACTCAGGTGGGTGGTTTCTGAGACTAAAAAGAATCTATTTTCCTGAATAAGGGTGTCCCCCACTGTTGGTTTTAGATGACAGTTGGCTGCCCTTACTCTCTCATGTATGGATGAAAAGCAGGAAGGGACAAGCAGACAGCAGACGGAAACCTTCCAAAAGTTCATGTCCAAGTGAAAAAATTAATATCCACTTGTTTAGCAAAGGTGAAGAGGCCAAATTAGGGAAATGGACATGCTACTGGGAAAGCAGTCTGAGATGGGATCTGTGTGGCCACCTTTGGGTGCTACCAGGTACACTGGCACATGTATGAAATTCTTAGTCAATGTCAGTGGAATCTGACATTCATGAGGGAGCCAGGACTTAGCCACCCCATTTTTCAGGTCTTAAGTCCATTCCATATTCTTTTCCTGTTTTACAATAAAAGCATAAATAATGCCAGTTGGAAGATAAATTTTATTTTTTCTACTCTGATGCTTTTTCTCAGAACAGAAGACTCTTTCAAGTGATAGTTACTTTCCCCTCTTCCTAAAATGACAGGAAATAATCTCAGCTAGTGACATCATGATAGTATGTACTTCCCGATGTTCAACTTTGTCTACTACTAGGCTGACACTAATCATCATCTCCCCACACTAATTCATTGAGAATTGATATGTCAATGTTAAACTTGGCTGACTGGAAGCTGGATGCCTATACCATGGCTCATACACCACCTGTTCTACATGTTTCAAGTATAAGACACTTTCAATTAAACTGCATTTATATGTATTTCAAATATATTTATATGTAGCTCATAGACCCATATATCAGCTCTAGGAAATATTTACATTGCCAACAAGAATGTTTCTTTCTATGAACATGACTATGTATACCACATAGCACAAAGAGCCGACATATAATAGGAGTCAAACTCAGGGAAGGTATCATCTGCAACAACCAAGCTTGCTTCCTTCCTTGCTTGCTTCCTTCCTTCCTTCCTTCCTTCCTTCCTTCCTTCTCTCCTTCCTTCCTTCCTTCTCTCCTTCTCTCCTTTCCTCCTGTCTGTTTTGATAAGGTCTTTTACGTACCCCAGGATGCACAGAAACTGACAGCCTCCTACTTCAGTCTCTCATACGAGGCGATGACAGGCCGGCCACCATGTTCAACTGTATTTTTTTCTTGTATTATATGAATTTGAATGTTTCCATGATATCTGTTGATAGGAAACATCCATAGACTTCTTTGTAGACACTTCTAGAGTTTCTCAAATACTCTTTCTAACATTTATTATCATTATCTTTCTGAAAAGTGGGGCAGGTGAATGATTCTCCAAGTCTGGTGGTAGCTTCCTGACTGGGTCTTTTCTCATTTTAGAAATTTCTTCTAGGAGGTTTACAGATGTTTAAAGTTACAGCTTGGATTGTTATCCTTTTTACTTGTGCTGAAGGAGTACTGCTGAGCAGCCAGAGTCACAACANCTATTTTAACATGTGGTTTGCTGCTAAACTTATACTGCTACTTCCATCAAATTACCTCACTTTGGTATGTGAGTGGGAAGGGTTAGAAACCTGTAATTTTGCTACCAAGATTAAAAAAGGACATTTTTCTTATTGAAAGTTTGAGAAAACACAACAAAGGTCACAAATAATTATGAGGCACAAAACTAATTATAAAGACAGTGTTTGAATTACCTATTTCATGTTCAAAATGTAAATACACTTAGCACATCTTTCTATTTTGACAAGAGGTAAGAGGGTTTTTTTTCTCAATATAAAACTAATTTAGTTTATTTATAAATCAACGAAGTATTCCAGATTGCAGACATTTATAAGTAAAGATATGAGTGTGGAAAGCCAGATCACTTCATTATTCGCCTGTATAGTATCAAGATAATTTTTGTTTGTCGTGCTTTATTTTAACATCTTTAATAATAATTCTTAACTTTGAAAGTGTGTGTAGAACTTGGAAATCTTTTTGAAATTCCAGTCTAGCAAACCTACGTTGGGAGTGAGATTCTGTATTTCTAACAAGCTCCCACTGGGGCTGAGGTTTCTGGCCCATGAACTTGCTTTAAGGAGTAAGGGCTTGGAAGAGCTACTAAACATATTTTCCACATTTTTCATGACAGTTAAAATAAATGTATGCATAGATATTGGTCACTATTAACCAAGAAGATAAAAATCCAATTTTGTAAGTATATATGTGGAGCCTCTTCATATGTCTTCATTTTTTTCTTTCTCTGCTCTTTAAGCACACCTACAATTTGAGAAAGAATAAAGCTCTTTTTTAAACATACATCAGAACATAAATCAACATGCTATATAATTTAGGAATGCAAAGTTGAATATATTTTTACCTGCATGCCCCCAAATGTGTTTTGGAATTTTAAAGAGAGAAAATAATAAAGACAAATACTTAATAGAAAGTCTAAATCCGTCACCTCAAAAAGATTTGAAATATTTCTCAAAACAGTGCTCTTGAACTTTGACTCATTCTCTCAGCTAACATATTGTTAAGTAACGGGTAATGAAAATATGCACCAGTTTCTTATTGTGACATTACTGATGTACTTTAAGAAATGAAACTTTCCTCTGTCTGGTCTTTAGAACCATAAACTGAATTAAAATGACAAAGTAAAGGAGAAAAAGAAAAGGGAGAAAGAAAAAAGGATAACGGGGAAAAGTAAGTAGAGAGAGGAAGGGAGGAAGAAAGCAAGGAGGGAGAGCAAAAGGAAGGGGAAAAATAATAGAAAAGAGTAAGAAGAGGAGTTCAGAGGAAGGAAATAAGGGAGGGTGGAAGGAAGGAAGGAAGGAAGGGTTAAATGGAGAAACGGAGGGAGGCAAAGAGGTAGGGAAGAATATTGATGATAATGTCTGAGGTGTTCCGTGCTTAGACTAACACAGTTTGTTAAGAGTACAGATGCCAGTTCTGAGAATGTATACATTTGTTTTTATTTAGCTTCTGAAAGTGATGTAATATAACATCATAAAGTTGCATATGGTAAAACCTCCCATTGTGAGTCATCACAGGGTTCCATTTTTCCTTATAAACTGCAAAATCAGTGAAAATAAGAATCAGTGTTACTGTTATCACAAATATCAACTCCAAAAGGTCACTGCCCAATAGGATTAGCAAGCAGTAAGAAAAAATACATGTTCAAGGTATTTGGGAGAAATAATAAAAATTTTATTGACATAGTTTCAGTTAGATTGCTTAAAAGTTTCTGATGATAGGCTTAGTGGCATGTGAGACAAGGTACATAGACATTGGCTTATTATTTATACGGGGCTACTTCTGTGATCATGTGCATTTTTAGGACATGTTGCTACTAGGTATGTGTCTTCAGTGCTAGAGTCCACTGCAAGAAATTATTTCACGTTTGATTCATTGAATACCCCCCAACACACACACACACACACACACACACACACACACACACACAAAAGTGCATGGGATCTTTTCTCTGTGTAGAATGTAACCCAGGGTCTAAACTGAAAAATAAATGAATAAATGATCTCCTTGTCATTAAACCGTTGTGAAGATTTTTGGCAAAATGCAGATTGATAATGAAGAGTAAATTATAATATCTAATAATAGAACATTTATTCAAACACAAGCATTACCATGTGAAGTCTCATGCAGTAGGATTATAGAAAATATTCCTTGTCCACCTCATTGTGTTTAATTTCCTTCTCCTTGTCCTAAGGTCTGGCCTCATTATATGCATGCTATTCCTGGTGAATTGAAAAGAAGTTGCATAGACACCTTGCCATTATTAATCACTGCCTCTATTGTGAAAAGCTATTTGCAGATATTTTATCTCATTCTATCTAAAAATTATTCTGATGTATTTATGGTTTGCTCTTCTTTTGTACCATAATTTGGTACATGAAAATGGTGCTCTACAAATCAGGGAAGAGCGAAAGTAATAATTTGTCCACACAAATTAGACTGTGATGTACTCCTGCTCGCTAATGTCTCTCATATTCGCCTTTGCATCACCAACCACTGTGGATTTTTTTAGATGTGCAAAGAAAATTGAAGCTATTTAAAATAACCTAGAAAGGGAGAATGATAGGCAATATCCTAACTACCTGAGCCCTTTACATTTCAGCAGCCTCGTTGCCAAGGAAACCACTTGGGACTTTAGGGAAATTTAAGGATATTTAAAATGGATTGTGCCTGTACATAGATAGTCGCTTGCACAGTTCACATGGTAGAATAAAAATCTGCCAGCCAGCTCTGCAATATTAAGCATGGGACTTCAAGGGTTGTGGATGGAAATTGAGAAAATGCAAAGGTTTATTCACTTACATGCCAATGCATGTGCTTCATATGCTGCTTCAGACCATTATTAAGCTGTGATGTTAAAAATAAATGAAGAGATCTAGCTGCAAGAGTAAACACCATAATATAAATATTATAAACTTTAAGTTTTTTATTTGTATGTGTGATTTACGAACAAAATTGCACAATCATTTTGACAATTAATTCCCAAAGTTGAATCCATTTTAAAATCTTAACAAGAAAGCAGATGCATTCCTTCCTGGGCTTTACTGGAGAAGGACTGAATTCTATTTAAGTGCTGGCATAAATCTTTTCTCACAGTGCTGTGAGGAAAATGCAGGTATCAGAAAGCAATGAAGGCAGGCTGACATATTCAAGTCTATTAACGGGTTTTGCTGTATCTTATGCCCTTATTTTTAACTCATTACAAGTTTCTGCTGAAGGTGGGATATTCTTAGTGAGACAAGTGACTACAGAATAGCAAACCATTACACATGTTGATTTCTATACATGTTTTTCACATGCATTGATAGCTAACTCTGTGCTCAGTCTTATTCTCTATGAACATGCAAGTTGACTTTTCCAAACTCTGTAAACTTCTCACTTTTCTCACAATGCAAACTCAGAGGCATGCTAAGTATTCACAACACCCTAAAGCCTCCATGAGTTCATCATATTGGACCCCAGAACAGCTGGGCAAAGATTCTGTCAATCTCGGAGTCTCAGTCTGCACAACACATGTGTTTATATTAAAGATGTAACTGATGAGATGTGGGGTCACTATCTGTGTGAATGGTGAAAAACCCTTAAACTTAAAAGAAGTTAAAGCTGGTATGATAAATAATTTCATTTGTCAACTTGCCTGGTCATGGTATGACCAGATCCATGGTTCAATAGTGTTCTTGATGTTTCTATATGACTAACATTTTATTTATTAATCCAAGTAGAATAAAGCAGATTTCCCATTTGTTACTTGTGCACCCCTCCATTCAGTTAAGACACTAAACAAAATAGAAGTCTAAGAATGAGCTAACTAGATCTTCCTGGAATCTTCGATTTGGAAAATTGAACTTCCACATCTTCAGATTCACTTGCACCATAAATTAGGCCATCAGATCCCCTGGTGTCCATCTCATTGAGTTCAGATCATGGACATGTGTTTCCAGTGAAAGATGTGTATGTATATATATATATATATATATATATATATATATATATATATGTGTGTGTGTGTGTGTGTGTGTGTGTGTGTTTTGTGTATATGTGAACATTGCAGTCAAAAACCAGCTGAAGAGCTGGGTGTGGTGGCGCACGCCTTTAATCCTAGTACTTGGGAGGCAGAGGCAGGTGGATCTTTGTGAGTTCAAGGCCAGCCTGGTCTACAGAGTGAGTTTCAGGACAGCCTGGGGCTACGAGGGAGACCCTGTCTCGAAAAGACAAAAACAAAACAAAACAAAAATCAGCTGAAGATTCTTAATTATCTCAAATGGAAAAGTAATCCTGCTCCAAATTACGTCTTAAAACATTAAAAAGGCAAAAAAGGGAATGTGATAAAGATATACCTGAGGCTAATGAATGAAGTAACTTTAAGTAACAGAGAGGACATTTGACTAGACACTCTTTAGATAGATTTCAACTGAAAACATAAAAGAACAGCAAAAGACAGATTAAAAGCTGAATAACAAAATGGAATGACAGGAAAGGGATGCTTATTCGGAAGAAATGATCCTCATTCGTGGGAAAAGGGCTCAAGACAACGGCGGACTACGGAAATACAGGGATGCTAGCCTTGGGCAACGTTCTCCAGTAAGGATAAGAATGTCAGAGCCCAATTCCACTGGAGAGTCTAATTTATTTCCACACAAAAGAGAGACTGGAGATCAGCAGCCAGCTTCCCACACACCAGCTTACCTGGGCTTTACTCTGCATCAGCAGTGCTACAACCACATTCATGGGCACTGATACCAAGTGGACTGGTAGGAGAGAATCCTAACATATACACTGAAAAAAACATGGGTATTGGTAAATGTCTTATCATTCAGGGGCAGGGAGTAGACAGGAAAAGGCATAATATATGGTCTCTGAAAAACATACCTGTAGTTACCTGAGTGGAAAACAGCTCTGGAATATCAGAACAACCTACTTTAAAAGTTAAAAAGAAACCTACAGAATAAATAAGTAGAGTTTAGAAAGTGTCTGCTTTGTCTTGTAGTAAAAAGCAAAAGAAATGAACACCATGAAACAAGAGATGAAAGATGAGAGGATAAGACAACAGACTGAAATACAGAGAGTAGTGAGGCAGGAGCCAGCCAGGAGGGCAGAGGGAGCTGAATGAGATAAGAGAAAATGAAAGGAAACAAAAGACACAAGAACTAATTTGCAAACTGCTTTGAAAGCAGTAAAGAGAAGCATACTACAAAAGCTAAATTGATGTGATGAAATCTGAACTTGCTAAAAATTTCTATCATTGAACAATAACAAATTTGTCAAAGTTAAACCAAATTTGAAAAATCAAGCCTCACATATATAACATAAAACAAAGATGGAAAAAATGAGGACTCTAGAAGTAATTGTTATGTTCTCAACGAATCAAATAGAGTTTAAATAACTATGTATTTAAAATACGAAAGCAGAACACAGTTCGAATGTCTCTAGATAGAATTAACCAAAATTATTAATGAATCAACTAAATCAAAATAAGAAAATAAACTTTGTGCATAGAACATGTTTGTAAATAAAAATGCATCCATTTTAAAAGCAACAAATAAAGGGAAATTAATATGAGAAAATGACAATGTTAATATTTTTAAATGTTTCATGAAATAAACTTCTAGAAAATGCAAATTGACAAAAATTACATACCAAAGTTCAAAGATATAAAAAAACAATTATTAGAAAAGACATTTAATAACTTGTACTTCAGATTTTCTAAAGAAAAGATTTGAGAGTCATTTGAGATTTTAATCTCTATAAGAAGCAAGTAATTATTTTTTAAGTGTACTTCCGTGGCATAGGCTTGCTAACCTAATAGGAAAAATCTCACACAGAAAGTAAATTCAAACTCATTTAAGAACATTCTTAATGAAAGTGCTAGCAAAAAAAAAAAAAAAAAAAAAAAGAAAGAAAAGATCTTCAGGACTAAGGAAAAGAATAAAGAGATAAACTTTGAGATATAATGTATACCGTAGTATTAAGTCAATGTGGAATTATTTTTACTAACACATTACCTGCTTTGACTTACATATAAGATATATGAGAAAGAATGAAGTTCTTTTTTAAAACTACATCAAAACACACATTAACATGGTATGTAACTTAGGAATGTAAAGTTAAATGTCTTTTTCACTTGCATGTAAGTTAACTGATAAACAGGGAATCCCTAAATGTGTTTTGTAATTAACCTATAGTTAATTTTCAGACTTTGCAAACCTGTTATATGTGTGGGGTGAATAGATGCATATTTTGGAATAATATAAAAGTAAATGGAAAAAAGATCAATATATATTATATACATGTATGAAATTTTCAAAGAATTAATAATTTATTATTATTAAAGCAAAGAATCCAAGAAATGAAACCAGAATCAATGAAGTTCTATGTTAAGAAGATGTGAGGAATGAGAATCAGAACACTGTATTAATATGTGAGAAGCAGAGTATGAAGATTAGGTAGTTATCACAGATGCTGGAGAGACATTTGATATCATTCAGCATTCCCTTCTAATAACAGTCAAATTAGAAAACAATCCTTTTTCACATATTAAGATTCACATAAAAGCCTGATTACTAGCTTGGCATGGTGGTGCATGCCTTTAATCCTAGCACTTGGGAGGCAGAGGCAGGCGGATCTTTGTGAGTTCAAGGCCAGCCTGGTCTACAGAGTGAGTTCCAGGACAGCTGGGGCTATAGGGAGACCCTGTCTCAAAAAAACAAAAACAAAAAGAAAACCTGATTACTGTTTCTCCCTACCCCCAGCACCTGCTCCGGTTTGCCCAAGATGTGCAGATTCATTTCATCTGAGCCCCAAATCTCACCACATGCGTATGCATAAATCACTGTACTGATTCTAAGGGGCATGCCACCATGGAAGGAAAAGCTTTGCAGGTTTTGAACTAATTGGCACCTAACTCAAAGTAAATTTAAAATGTTTGAAGAAATATAGGCAAGTAAAATCACAGGAAAAGAGAGCTGGAAAGCAGAAAAAGAGGGAAGAAGTCAAAAGGAGTACATAGCCAACTCTTCTTGAGCATGGAACTAACTACTGCAAGGATGCTGCCTTCCCTCCGAGCACCACAGGAAGTCATCGGAGGGCTTAGAACATTTGCCAAGATCTTAATTTCTAATTTTTTTGGTGTTTTTGAGACAGGGTTTCCCTGTAGCCCCAGCTGGCCTGGAACTCACTCTGTAGTCCAGGTTGGCTTTGAATTCTCAGAGATCCACCTGCCTCTGACTCTGGACTGCTGGGATTAAAGGTGTGCACCACCACCAGAAGATTTTAAATTAAATTATTCTGGCTGCTGTGCCAGAAACAGATGGTCAAGAGCAAGATTGGGGATACTTTGGAGGTTAGCATTGTGATGTAATAAAAGCATCCTGCCAGTTCGTGGCAATGTTCCTTGTTGGAATTAGATGTACAGATAATTAAATATCTGGAATTATTTTCTAAAGCCTTGATATGCCACAGTTGTGATTGGTTCTACAGAAATAGGTAAAAAATGACTTCTATGTCAGCGTCATAAAGTAGATCAAACCAGAGGTACTGAACTGAGAAAGATCGTGGAAAAGAGGCTGAGGAATGAATTCAATATTAGGTCAACTAAAATTGAAGTGCCTGAGAGATGTCCAAAAAGACAGGAAATTGAGCAATGGACTTCTGAGGCTGCTCTCTATCCTGATGGAATAGCTCCTCATCTAGGGAGTGAGGAGTATGTCTGCTTTGTTCTGGGTCACTTCTTAGCTGGGGACAGTAACTAGCTGACCAATAGTCCCTATTGACTGATAGAACTGTTAGGGCAAAATAGAGCATGGAGGTTAAAGAAAGCTGTAGATTTGAATATTAATGCTATTATTTGATAATATTAATGTACAAATTTAATTTTACAAGATGCAGGAAAATGAACTTTTCTAAAAATATGCCCTTGTTTCTCAGGTGATCTTTACCAATCTGTGAAGAAGAAAAATGCGAGGAAGTGTGCACTTTACTTAAAACGATCAGAAAATAAAACTGTGTGTATAAGGACGTACAAAGCAATTTTGCCCAAAAACTGTAGGAGAAAACATTGAGATCAAGAACCAAAGCTTTACCCTAAAGGAGCTTGCTGTAAAAGGGGTGGATGTAAAAAGTAGACAGAAAGAGATGGGTAAGAGAAGAGTTTCAACATCAGCAATGTTACAGTGTTCTAATAAGGAATAATCCAGCAAAGCAAAAAAAAATTCCCAACCCAAAACTGGCATATCAAAGAAGGACAAGTGCTAAAGCCACACAGGAAGTAGCCTGTACAGGGTAGAAGCCACAACACAGGCAGTGGCCTCATTTGAATTTATTATAAAATCAAATATACTTGTCTACTGACTTTCAGTACTACATTAAAAAAAGAGAAGGGCACACAAGTAATTTTTGAAAACTAGAAGAAAAGTAGAAAGCAAGTTAAGCAATCAAGATATTATAGTATACGATTATTTCAAATAAGCTAAAAGGATGTAGAGAGAGTACTAATGTGATGATTTTTATATTGAGCAAAGATATGTGTACATAATAGGTACACAAAGAGACAGAGAGACAGAGAGAGATGCACAGAGACAAAGAGAGACAGACAGACAGACAGACAGACAGACACACACACACACAGAATTTATATTGGTTTATTGTGGGAAAGTTTCATGTGAATCATGGAACAGGTGAAATCCTGTGACCTTTCCATAGTGTAGGCCATTCTGTCAAGGGCCTGGGAAAACAGGGAGCCCAAGTAATGAATCCCAGCTCCAAGGCAGAAAGCAAGAGTTGATACACCCAATTAAAACAGCGATAAAGTAAAGGAGTCATTGTTGGCTTTCTTCCATCTCTTGTTCTGTCAAGTTCACCAAGGACAGGATGATGCCTACCTACATTGGGAAGGCAATGCACTGTGTTATCACTTCATAAAATACCACCTGCAAACATCCACACAAACACAAAGTCATGATGTTTGATATGCTGTATTGGCATCCTATGACCTAAGCAAGTTTTGGACATGAAATTAATCACAAAGTGAAACTTTATAGAAAAAATCGAGGTCTCCCAGCTGTTGTTAACACTTTGCTACTCAAAGTAGTGAAACTGCCCTGCCACAGTGTGCATCTCGGGCTCACTTTAGAAACGAATATTCTGTGGGAATGGAAGATGGCTGAATGATTGGCTGCTCTTACAGACAACCTGTGTTCAGTTCCCAGCACATACATGGGGGCTAATAACTGTAACTCCAGTTCCATGGGATCTACTCCTTAATTGGACCTCTGCGGGCATTGTATGACATGAGTGCACTTATACACATGTGAGTAATATGCTCATACACATAAAAAATAAAATATTTTTTAAAGAAATGAGTAGTCTGGGTTTTAAAGAGATGGTTCAGCGATTAAGAACATTGGCTGCTCTTTCTAAGACTTGAATTCTGTCCCCAACACTCACATGGTGGCAAACAATCTACTTCCAGATATGTCTGTTGCCCTCCCCTAGCCTATGTAGGCATTGCATGTACATGATGTACTTACATGCGTGCACACAAAACACATATACATGTAAAATAAATATAAATAAAAACATTAAATTAATTAATATACCACATCCACTGAGTCAGAATCTTATTATTTATTTGGTCGGTTTGTGTTATTTATTTTTCTTTTCTGAGACAGAATCTCCCTCTGTAGCCTAGAGATTTGCAATAACTCCCTTACTTCTGCCTGCTAACTGCTAGAATATCAGGTGTAAGCCACCATAACTGGCTAAAAAACTGCTTATCAAACACCTCTCAGATGATGTGAGTTCATGTTCAAGCTGGAAAGACAATTATGTACATGTAATAAATTAAAATTTTAATGGTCCAATTTCAAAACAAAAATGACTTGAGCCAGCCTAAGTATAGCCCTACATAGGAATAAAACACTGGACACCAGCTAGCATCTGCTAGTATAGCTATACCCCTCACACCAAAATTTATAGCACATAGTTGTTAAGAGCCAAGTCTAACAACCTGAAGACATGACAAGGCCACGGGTCTGAAAAGCTTTAAAATCAGGAGGATGTAAAATGTAGAGATGAACTCATTTCTTGTCTTTGTTGAGAAGTAGACAATGTAAATGACAGCGGGAAAGATAAGACTTGGATGTCGTGTTGGCTGTGCCTACCTGATTACATAGCCAATGAGGAATATCAGGAAGGCACCTACACTGAGGGTCATAAAAACTGTTCTCCGTTCAATTAACAAGTCTTCCATTCTGGGCTGACACTAGGATTCACAAAGCCATAAAATAAACTGCCCCTCTTTCACTACTCTGGGTCTCTAGTGCTCTTGTTATAGAGTGGGAGGTCTTCATTCCTTACAATATAAGAATCCAGTGAGAGAAGATAGTTTTTTTTTTTTTCTTGCACTCAAGTAAAGAGAGACCTGAGCTCCTTTTCAGCTTTACCAGCAAGAATAAAACTTTAAATTTGTCCCTTACTGTATTATCTCTGGAATGAAATAAAATAATTAAAAAAAAAAAAACTTACCATTTATTCTGACCACTAACAACTGAAACTTTAGAGGGAAAGTCCAAAGTAATAATTTACCATCTAGACTTGTTTCTCACAGAGAAATTCTATGACATCTGTGACCCAGATGTAGCTAGTGTATGGTTTTCAGCCTTAATTGCTCCAACTCACATGCTGGCTGAGTGT
The DNA here is from genome assembly GCA_009823505.1 of Rhizomys pruinosus. NCBI lineage: Eukaryota > Metazoa > Chordata > Mammalia > Rodentia > Spalacidae > Rhizomys > Rhizomys pruinosus. The sequence goes on along the minus strand of VZQC01013249.1, from coordinate 37,804 downwards.
CAGACTCAGCTGTTTTCGTTATGTCTCTATTTGATACAAACCCACCAGCTCCACATCCCAAACCTTAACAAGGTGCAAAGCACTGAAGCCAGTGTACCGGGTTGGAAAATCATATCATGGTCCCAGTAGGTCCATCCAAGTCAGCTGTTGAATAACTGAAGGAAAGTTAAGAAAACTATGCCAATTTAATTTGGGACTGTGATAACCAATAACCTAGGAAAGTTGCATTCCTAATATATCCTGTGAAGCTGGTATTTTAATCACATTACTGTGTATAATACAGGCTAATTGGAATTTTGAGAAAGGCAGGGCAGGAGAAATTCAGTACATAGTGAGTAATTCTTTGGGAAGTGAGCATTTATGGACCTTCACAAAGAACAAGGTAATGTGAATGAGCAGAAAAATTGTCAATCAAATAGCTGAAAGTTCACATTATCCTACTATTCAGAAAATCATATACATTTCAGTCATTTCAAACACTATTTACCTACAAGTATAGAAAATGTTCTGACCTGTCCTTACCAAGTTTTGATATATTGGGAGTTGACTTTTTTCAAAATATTGGAAGACATTCGATATTTTTAAATCAAAATAATTTCAGGTAGTAATATTTGTACATATTTTCAAATGAAAATAGAGACTATTTCCTACCTTCCTTATTTGGAAATGTGAGGAGTCCCTCATGACTGTAGCCAAATTGAACAAGAACATCAGGAAGATATAATTATTGTGCCTAAAACAAAATGTTCTACATAAAGTTAATTTTGCCATATGTTTAATTTTAAATGTAAATAATTGAATGTAATATTTAATAATGCCTATAATAGTGAAAGATTAACTTCAAGAACTCACTCCATTATAGGTGATGATCTCCCAGCACTAGGGAGCCAGAGGCAGGAGGATCTCTGTGAGTTGAAGGCTAGCGTAGTTTACAAAAAAAGCTCCAGGGAGCCCATGGATTCATGCTGAGACTCTGTCACCACAAACAAACAAACAGGTTAAGCTCAAATATTATATTTCATATTTCCTGTGCTTTAGTCATTTTAATTTTCAGGTTTTCACTTTCTTTTCCTTTCAGTGCAGATCATGATGGTTTATGTTTGTAGAAGTAATCTTAACATAAAAAATAAAACAAATAACAAAAGCAGTGACACCCCAGAACTTGACTTTTGATATAGGAAAAAAAAAATCAAAAATAAAATATCAGCTTGACAAGTTCTGTTCATCTTCTGAGATACATGAAGATAATGAATGTTTGATTCCCAGTACCCACATGGTAGTTAACACTCATCTTTAACTCCAATTCCAGTGGTACTGAAACCCTCTTCCTTCATCCATGGGTACCAGGCATGCACATTGCTCACATACATACTTGCAGTCAAAACCCTCATACAAATAAAAAAAAATCTTTAAGGAAAAATTTGGACATAAGAAAGCATAATAAGAGCAGTAAAGGTAAGTTTCAGGTTTTCCTCTTGCCAGGCTATCATCAGCAATTATCAAATCAAGGAGCTTTGAGGAAAGACATCTTATGTATGTGATGGAATTCTCTCATTGAGTGACTTAAACAAGGGAAAATTGCTCTGATAGATAATCTTAGTGTACCTGAGGCAGTCACATGAGAAAATTCAGATTTCCTTGAAGGAAAAACCAAGCCTGGTGCTGATGGGATGGGAGGGTTAGAGAGAATAGGGAGCACTGGCTCTAGATTTGAGGTGTGTCAATTGGAAAGCCAACGGGGTTGCTTAGTGAAATTGAACAAAAGTCAGAGGATCAAGTGTGCTCAGCAAATTCAACATTTCCATTTTACAAACACTCTTTAGAGCTTATTCTTCCTAGAACACAATTCTACAGATCTGGAAATTCAGGATAAGATGTCCTATGAATGCCGATTATCAAGTATAAAAACTGAATAAATGTTGAGGACTGAGCCCTGAAAAAGGGGTCCAATTCAGCAAAGTGACTGAAACCTTATAAACTACATGTTATTCTCAAAAAGTTAATGGAGAGAAGCAAAGAACAGAAATTTCTTAGGGAGGAGGACAGCAACTGTGCTTCCAGGGCTTTTCTCAGAGCTCAGTGGCCCCTCTGGAGAATTATGAAGTTGGGCAGGAGGATGTCACTAGTATTCACAGAAGGAGAATTTCTGCAAAACATGTGAGAGACTTCTGATCAATTTCACTGAAAACATTATGAAAAGCTGCTATATAATAAATAGTATAATAAATATCTTTATTTCTCTTTTGTGGTATATGTTCATTATATACAATGATGCACTTCATAAGGACATTTTTATTCAAGCATATCTTTAAGTTTTACCAAATTCAACGCACCCTCCACTTTCTAGACCAATCCCTCTAATCTCTTTCCTTCCCATGAAGTTGTAGTCTCACTTCAACTCTGGTCTCCCTCTCATCCTTATATATATGATTATACATGAATATGTATATGTGCTTATAGACTTACATATTATTTTGTGTATCTATATAAAACCTAGTATATACAAATGAGGAAAACATATTTGTCTTTCTGAGACCCAGTTATTTAAGACAATAAACTCAAATTATATTCACTTTCCTGAAGGTGATGCAATTTCTTTCTTCTTACATAGTTTAATAAAACTCCATTTTCTTTTTTTTAATTTTTTATTTTATGTGTATGAGTGTGCTGTCTGCATGAAAATAGGTACACCTGTGTCATACAATGGTGCAGAAGTCAGAAGAGGGTGTAGAATTCCCTAGAACTGGAGTTAAAGACGGTTCTTAGCTGCCATGTGGGTGCTGGGAATCGAACCTGGGTCCTCTGCAAGAGCAGTCTGTGCTCTTAACTACTGAGCCATCTCTCCAGCTCCATAAAACTCCATTTTCTATTTATCTATCTGTCTGTCTGTCTGTCTGTCTATCAATTATCTATCTATCTATCAAATTTTCTTTATCTAGAATATAAAAAGCTCAAAAATTAAATATGATAAATCACACAATCAATAAACAGGTTAAAGAAATGAACACACTTGGGGGCATCTCTTTAAATATAGCAAGGTTTGGGAGAGATAGCCTAGCAGTTAAGAGCACCGACTGCTCTTGCAGAGGACCTGGGTTTGATCCCCAGCACCCACATGGCAGCTAAGAACTGTCTGTAACTCCAATTCCAGGAGAACCCTTGTTCCAGGGGAATCTGATACACTCTTCTGACCTCCGCGGCATTGCACGACAAGGGTGCACAAACCTACATGCAGACAGTACATTCATACACATACAAAAATAAATAAAATAAAAAAATAAATATAGCAAGGTTTCTAGTAAAGAGAACCAAAGGAAGACTATTAGAATGATTGCAAAACAGTGCATCCTCTAGACACTGCTCTACTCTGGATGCTTAGAATAAAAGACAGGTCAGAGACAGTGTAAAGCCAGAGTGCTTGCCATGTTACAACTGAAAATTTATACACTTTGAAGAGATTAGTTTGGACTCTGTCATAGATAGAGGAGATAGTGGAGGAAGACAGTCATAAGAACACTCAAGCAAAATCCAGCACTCATGAGATTTTCACAGTGATTACCATAACTGTTAATAGGATCCAGAGCTATGAGTGCCACCAGTTACTTACAAAAGGAGAAGGAAAATTCTCATAGGAAGAGGGCATTTTAATGACCAACTTACAAGATAAAACTACATCACTGACATCCATGTCCTCTCCCTTTTTCTCTCTATTTCTCCCTTTCTCTCTCTGTCTCTCCTCCTTCCCTCCTTTTTTCCTTCTCCCCCTCTCCTTGAAGGAATACAGCAACCAGTGAACAATGCCCATGAAAACTGCTTAATTTGGTATGATTGGATTTATAACATAAAAAAGAACTGTCATATACTAAAAAAGTAAACAGGAGAGATTCCAAATCAGTAAGCTATCAACAGCAACTTAGATATCTCAGTGAAACCATCTATTCAACATTAGATGGAATAAACATATGAAATTTAAACAAATTAAAAAACAAATCGAGAGGTATTGGAAAGATGGATCAATGGTTAAGAGCACTTAATGCTCTTCCAGAGGGACCAGCAACCACATAGTGGTTAACCCTCACCTTTAACTTCAGTTTCATGGGTTCTGACGCCCTCATCTGGCCTCCATGGGTACCAGGCAGGCACATTGCTGGCATTTTTACATGCAGCTCAAGCACTCATGGAAATAAAAAAAAATCTTAAAATTTTGAGGTATCAGGAAACACATTAGATATCCTTTGGGAATAATGAGAGTTAATTTAGGGTGTCCCTCTGGCTAAGTTATAGTTACCCATTTTCTAAATCAAGGAGCTTTTTTGAAAGGCATCTTACAGATGTTATGGAAATCTGTCACTGAATGACATAAAACACAGGAAAATTACCTTGATAATCTCAAAGTATCTGAGTCAGTCACATGAGAAAATTCAGATTTCTCAGAAGGACAGTAATGATCTCCTATCAACTCACAGCCAAGGGCTTCATACCTTCCTGGAGTCTGCCTTGTGTACCAGCTTGCTCCAGCCCGCACCCCCTCAGAAGAAGATGTGGGACAGTCATTCCTTTCTGCATCTTCCCTACTTGCTGTTTCTGTGCCTGAAACATGAGTGATATGGGATGAAGAAAGGACTGAGGAAGGATCCGGAACTTCCCAACTGAAACACGAATATAAAGACTTCAAAAGAAAAGTTGGAGGAGTTGAAGGACAGAAAGAGAATATACAGCATAAATTTTATTGTATCCAGAAGAATGCCATGCAGGGAAAAGGGACAGAATACATGGAAAGGAATACTGAGTGATAACTTTCCCAGAGTTAGTGGAAGATCTGTGAAGAATACATTTATGTATCACTGTCATTAGCCTATGACATCCAGATGTTCTCTGGAAAGCCTCTCTAGACACCATTGTGATGATATAATGTGAGTAGCATTTCAATCAGGTTATTTTCAGTATAGCAGGTGACCTTGTCTAACATGGGTGAGACTGTCAACTGGTTGATGGTATGGATGAAAAGAAAGGATTTGTGAAGAAGAGCACTGCCTCTCATTGTAGGCTTAGAGCTGCAGTATGTGTATTCATTGGCTCTCCAGAGTGCACTGAGGATTCATATTTGCCTGCTCCCAAATGTTCAGACTAGTTCCTTAATCTCTCTCTCTCTTTCTCTCTCTCTCTCTCTCTCTCTCTCTCTCTCTATCGCTCTCTCTCCTTCTCAGCTTAACAGTAAGCTTTTTTGAGTTCTGTGAGGTCCGGTGTAGCTGCTGTCAGATTTAGAAAGACTTTTCCTATGCCTATATCTTGTAAGTTGTTTACAAATTTTTATTCTATCAACTTCAGTGTTTCAGGCTTCAGGTTGAGATCTTTGATCCACTTTGAGTTGATTTTTATACAGTGTGAGAAGTAGGGGTTTAATTTTATTCTTCTACAAATGGTGATTCAAATTTTCCAGCACCATTTGCTGAAGATGCTATCCTTCCTCCATTGAGGATTTTCCCCTTTCTCAAATATGAGGTGGCTGAGATTGTATGAGCTCAAGTTTGCAACTTCAATTTTGTGCCATTGGTCTATGGGTCTGTTTTGTGCCAGTACCAGGCTGTATTTTATGACTATGGCCCTGTAATATAGTTAAGTCATGGTAAACAAATCCCCTCTATTGATTATTTCACTCAGGGTTGTTTTTAGCTATTCAAAGACCCTCTTTGTCTTTCGATATGAATTTAAGGATTTTTTCCAAGCTCTGTGAAGGATAGTTTCATAGGGATTTTGATTGGGAATTGCAATGACTATGTATATTAATTTGTGTAAAATGGACAATTTTTTCTATTATAATTTTCCCAATCCATGAGCATGGGAGGTCTTTCCATCTTTTTGATGTCATTTTCAATATCCTTCTTCAGGGTTTAACATTTTTGTTGTAAGAGTCTTGTACTTTAGTTAGGTTGTTCCCAGGTATCTTATTATTTTTGATTTAAAGTATTGACTTGTTTAGGGTAAGTTTTTTCTTCTTTCTCCAATTGTTTATTGTTGGTGTAAAGAAAGGCTACTGATTTTCTATTTAATGTTGTAGCCGCCACTTTACTAAAAACTTTAATATTTTCTCTTTTTTTTATTTCAATAACATTTTTTGATGCTTTGTGCATTTCAAATCACATTCAATTCAGTTCAGGCAATTTCCTTCTCTCCATATTTCCGTCCTTCCCTTCCCCCCACCCCATCCCACCAAGATCATGCATTCTGCCATGACTGTCTGCATATCTCTCTCAGTTCTTTTCTTTTTTCCATTTTTGCCTATAAGTGATAATCCATGAGTTACAGCATCCTTCATGTAAAACCAATTTGCAGGCTGTTGTGCCCAAAACACCACAGCCCCACCTTCCAGCGGGGGTGGAGGGGTTTGTATGTTCAATCAGGTTATCATATGAGGGTCCAGACTACATTGTCTGTAGTTTCACCTTCACCCCATTCGCAGCCCTTACATTCTACCACGCCCCCTCTTCCGCAGATTATTCCCTGGGCTTAGAAAAGGGGCACAGGTTGGATGAGAAGCAGAACAGTCACCCTCTCTGGAGCTGCTCTCTTGGATTCTCTGGTCAGTCTGGCTGTTTCTTTTCATTGGCTGACAGCTTGTCCAGGAATACCTTTCGATCCTACCAATGAAGCACAAACAATTGATATATAGGTACTAGCAGCATTAATAGTTATGGTAGTTTACTTTGTTATAGACATATTTGTTTAGATGAGATGTTGAATCCACGAACATTTTTTTCTGTTAAATATGACAGGGTCTTACTGTGGCTTATGATATCTCCAACCTGTAGATGGATGTAAGCTTGTGGCATCAGCCATGGGTCAATTCCTCCAAGGAGAGAGCCCTAGCCAATTAGATTTCGGATATACAAGCATATGGCTACCTCCGCAGCACATACTCCAGGCAGGTGAGGTGTAGCTTTTGTTGACTTTTTTTTATTCAAGGAGACCCGTATTGCTTTATTGGTTTAGTGGCCTTTGGAAACACTCTCTGGTATTCAGAGGCCATCTGTACACTTGCTGTGTGGTCCTCAATGCATCTTTCCCATGTTAAACGTCAGGTCTTCGGCAGCAGGCCTTATTGCCTCTCTTCTTGCAGGTATCTCCAGTTTGGAGGCAAGGAGCTTTACCTTTTGTGGGGCTTTAGATCCCCTGGCCAACATTTCCCTGGTGGAATAACCCATTAGCTGATGTCAGAGCTCCTGTATTGATATATTTTGCTTAGTCATAGTTTAAGGACTTTAGTCTTATATTTGGTTCTGAACAGAGGAGTAACCTTTTCACAGTTCTATGTCCATTAGTCAATAAAAGAAGGCAGTTTTACCAGTTTTATAGAGATTACCTCTATAATAGTTGTCTCCAATTTACAGTTGGAGAGCAACCCATCATCATCATATTCTCCTGTTCTGGGGGGAGAAGAAGAAAGTCTCTCATATCATAAACCTTTGTGGTACCTAGAAGGTAATTTCATTAGATACTCTTTATAAATAGTTGTTACACAACAGTGATTTATATCTCCATTTAACTCGGTTGCATTACCTTTTTATCACAGTCTTAAACCAAATGTTGTTTAATATACACCATTATTTACTTTACTAAGTCCTAAAACACCATGTATCCTGTAGACAGTTCTGGGCAAAACTGGACACTTGTTGAACTCACGTCATTAAATATCTATTAGATTCAAATATAACACCCGTGTCCCTACACCACCCTGCACCACCTCCTCCCAATTCACCATTTTGGTCCATTGTCTGATGCAGTTCTTTTGTCGTTGTTCTTTTACTATGCATCCTCTCCATGAGAAATATTTATATCTGGGTTATTTGGTCTAGCACCACATATGAGGGAACCATTGATCGTTTGTTTTTCTGGGACCATGTTACTTCACTTAACATAATGTTCCAGGTCCAGCTCCTATTTACCTGCAAATTTTATGATGTTGTCCCTCTTTACAACTGCATAGAACTCCATTGTATACATGTACCACATTTCTCTATCCATCGTCAGTTGAGGGGCATTGGGTTGGTTCCAGGCTTTTTGCTATTTGTTGAACAGATTGTGCAATAAACTAGCTGTGCATGTATGCTTTGCAGTAAGATGTGTCTTGTGGGTATATACCCAGGAGTGGGTATGACTGGGTCAAATGGAAGGCTCAGTTTTGAGTCTTCTAAGGGTTCTCCACACTGCTTTCCATAGTGGTGTACGAGTTTACATTCCCACCAGCAATGGATGAGTGTTCCCCTTTCTCCACAACCTCTCCAGCACTTGGCATCATTTCTGTTCTTGATCCTAGCCAGTCTTATTGGATAAGGTGAATATCTCAAAGTGGTTTTTAATTTGCATTTCCTTAATTATCAGGGATGCTGAACACTTCTTAAGATGTGTTCTCAGCCATCTCTATTTGCTGCCTGTGTGAAGTCTCATTCAGATCTTTGCTCCATCTTTTGAGTGCTTTCATTTTGTTTTTCTTTCTTCTTTGTTTTTTGAGAGCTTGTATTCTCTCGGAGATTAATGCTTTTCAGATTGTGTCTGCGTGAAGGTTTCCTCCACACTTCTGTGGGTTTTCTCTTCACTTCTTTTATTGTTTTTTTGATGTTACAAAGTTTTGAGTTTACAGGAGTCCACATTTGTCAATTGTTGATCTAATTCTTCTTGCAGCTGTTGTCTGATTTAAGGAAGTCTTTTCCTACACTATGTCTTGTAGTCTGCTGCCAGTTTCTTCTTCTATCACCTCCAGGTTTTGGGTTTGCATTTTGAGGTCTTTGGCCATCTGGGAGTTGATACTTTGTACAAGGTGAGAGGTAGGGGTTTAATTTCATTCTTCTACAAGTGGTGATCCAATTTTGCCAGCACCACTTGCTGAAGATGCTGTCTTTCTCCATGTGTGTCTTCTTGGGCCCTTGTCAAATATGAGGTGGCTGAAATTGTATGAGCTAGGTTTGGATCTTCATTTTATTATTTGGTCAACTGGTCTGTTTTCTGCAGCCACTCTTTTTATGACTATAGCTCTGTAGTATAAATTTTGTGTCTGGTATAGCGATCCCCTCTGTATTGCTCTTTTCACTCAGGGTTGCTTTGGCTATTCGGGGTCTTTTGTTTTCCAAATGAAATTGAGGATTTTTTTTTCCAAGCCTGTGTAAGAAATTCTTGGGAATTTTGATTGGGAATTGTCATTAAATCTGTACACTAGTTTGGGTAGGATTGTCATTTTTACTATATTTATTTTCCCAATCCTGAGCATGGGAGGTTTTCCATCTTTGATGTCCCTCAATTTCCTTTTCAGGGGTTTAAAATTTTTGTTGTAGAGATCCTTGTGTCCTTGGTTAGGTGTTGTCTCCTGGTATTTTTATTGTGTTTTTGAGGCTATGTGTGGTGGAAAGGTCTCCTTGTATTCCTTCTTCCGTTGCTTGTTGTTGGTGTAAAGAAAGGCTACTGGTTTTCTAGTTAATTTTGTATCGCTGCCACTTCACCAAAGCTCTTAATCGTTTTAGGAGTTTTCTGGTGGAGTTCTTAGCATCCCTTAGGTAGACAATCATATCATCACAACAGGATAGTTTGACTTTCCTCTTTTCCAATTAGAACTCCTTAATTTCCTTTTCTGCCTTAATTGCCCTAGTAAAAAAAACAATAGAGTTTCAAGGCAGTATAGTGAAAAGGCGTGGGTGACGGGGCAGCCTTCCGAGTTCCTACATTTAAGGAGGATGCTCTGTCATTTCCCCCATTTAGGATGATATTGGCTCTGTGGGTTTTCCTGTATATGCTTTTGATACATTGAGTGAATGATCCTTCAGACCAATTGCCCTCCAGACCTTAAACTGAAAGGATGCTGGAATTTTGTCAAAGGATTTCTCCGCATCAATTGGATGATTGTGTGGGTTTTTGTCCTCTATCCATGATTGTTTGATGAATGTTTATAGATTTGTCGTATGTTGGAAACCATCCCTGAACGGTTCTTTGGTATGAATCCAAGTTGGTCGTGGTGGATGATTTTCTTGATGTGATTCCGTATGCGTTTGGCAGAATCCTTTTAGAATTTGGCATCTGTGTTCACTTGGGAGATGGGTCTATAGTTCTCTTTTGGTTGTACCTTTACCTGGTTTTTGGTATTAAGTGTAATGCTGGCTTCATAGAGACGATTCTGGAGAAGTCCCTCCGTTTGTATCCTTCTGAACAATTTAAGAAGTAATGGTTGTAAGTCTTTTCGAAATATTTTTATAGAATTCTGCAGTGAACCCGTCCGGGCCTTGGGGAAATTTTTTTTTGGTTGGGAGGCTGCTTACTACATCTTCGATTTCTTCCTGTAATATTGGTCTGTTTAGACTGTCCGATCTCTTCTGGTTGAGCTTTGGGGATTCCAGGGATATTCAGATATTCATCCATTTCCTCTGGTTTTCAACTTAGTAGAATATAAGTTTTTTGAAGTAGTCCCGTAAAATTTATCCTGGAGTCTTTTCATTGTTCTGTTGTGACATATTTCCCCTTTCGTCACAGATTCTATTGATTTTGGATTGTTCCTTTTCTTTTGGTTAACTGGGCTAGAGTCTGTCTATCTTGATTTATTCTCGTCATGAACCATTTTTGGATTCATTGTTTTTTGTATAGGTTTTTCTTTTTTCTTAATTCTCGGATTGATTCTGCTCTGATTTTTGTTATTTCTTCTTGCTGCTGCGTTTAGGGTTTTCATTTGGGGTTGTTTGTCTAACTCAAGTATTTTTAAGCTGCAGTGTTAGTTAATTGTGCACTGTGCTTTTCTGTTTTTTTTTTAAATGTAGGCACTTAGAGCTATAAACTTCCTCTTAGGATTGCTTTTAAAGTGTCCCGTAGATTTTGCTGTGTTGTTTTTATCATTGTCATCGTTCGGAATGTTTTTATTTCGTTTCTTTATTTCTTTCCTTGACCCATTCATTAAGTATTCGAGAGGGTGTTTGTTTAGTCTCCATGTGATTTTGTAGGTTGGTAGGGTTTATTCTCTGTTGATATTGAGTTTTTATTGCACTGTGGTATGATAGAATGCATGAGATTAATTTATTTTTATTTATTGTTGAGTTTTTTCCTGAAATATGAATTTGTGCCAGAATGGTCAATTTTGGAGAATGTTCCATGAGGTGCTGAGTAGAAAGTGTAATTCTCTGGTGTTTGGGTGAAATATTCGATAGATTGTTGTGAGGTCCATTTGGTGGATATTTTGTCATTTAGTTCAGATGTCTCTTTGTTTATCCTTTGTCTTGTTGATATGTCTAGGGGACTTAATGGGGTATTGAAATCCCTAGTATTAGTGCGCTGGGGTTATCTGTGCTTTGAGATCCTGAAGAATTTTTCTTTATAAAGTTTGGTGCACCAGTGTTTGGGTCATATATGTTTATGATTGTGAAGTCTTCATCATTGATTGTTCCTTTGATAAAATGTAATTGCCTGCTTTGTCTCTTTTTGATTTCTTTTGCTTTGAAGTCTATTTGTCTGATATTAGAATAGCCCACCTGCTTTCTTTTTGGTAACAAATTTGCTTGAAATACTCTCTTCCATCCCTTCATCTTAAGTTGATGCCTATCCTTGAGATGAAGATGGGTTTCTTGTAGACAGCATATAGATGAGGTTTTTGTTTCTAATCCATTCTCCCAGTCTGTGCCTTTTTATTGGGGAGTTTTAGCCCATTAATATTTTAAGGTTAATAATTGAAAGGATGGATGTTGCTTCTTTCACTTTATTATCCACTTGAACTTCTAGCCTCTGATTTTGCTCTATGGTTTTTGTTTTTTGTTTAGTTTCTTTTTTGTGAGGTGTTTGAGGTTGTTGCTCCTCCTTCTGCCCTTTGAAATTGCTTCAAGTATTTTTATGAAGAGTTGGTTTCCCAGATATGTATTCCATCATTTGTTTATGTCATGGAGATTTTTCTCTCTCCTTCAACAAAAACTCTTAATATTTTCTAGAAGTTTTCTGGTGGAAGTTTTAGCATCCTTAGGTAACTTATCATATATCATGTCCTGCAAAAGGGGATAGCTTAACTTTACTTCTTTTCCGATTAGTACTCCTTTAATATCTTCTCTAGTCTTATTGCCCTAAGCAAGTTTTTCAAGCACTATGTTGAAGAAGGGTGGCGATAGGGGCAGCCTGGCTGAGTTCCTGCCTTTAAGAGAAATGCTTCTGAATGCTTACACTTACAGTTATGTTGGCAGTGGTTGCTACAATATGGCTTTGATCATTGTTGAGGAATGTTCCCTCAAGTCCAATTTCCCTTAGGACTTTAAAACATTGAAGGATGCGCTGGATCCTTGTCAAAGACGTTTGCATCAATTGAGATGATATTGTGGTTTTTGTCTTTAAGTCCTTTTATGTGTTTTAATGAAATTTATTGATTTACATATGTTGGAACCATCCTGCATCCCTGGTGTGAAATCCAACTTGACCATAATGGATGTGATGTTAATCCTGGGTGTCCAACTTGACTGGACGTAAGGAACAATTAAGAGAAAAAGGATCTTCATATTGAACCACCTCAACCAAGATGGCCCACCCCAAATGTGGGTGGTATAGCCTTTCTGCCAGCAGGCAGTATATAAGGCATGGCAGAGGGAAGCTGGTCCCTTTTCTCCTATGCAGCTTCCTCTCTCATCTGGTGAGTTTGTTTGCTGCTGTGATCAACCTTTCAGACCCCAGTGTGTACTGAGACCGGCAGATCTTCTGGAATCCATTTGGGCCTTAGCACTAGATTGGGACAACTGAGACAGTCCAGCCTTGCGGACGGAGCAGTTCCCTGGATTCCTCGGCCTTTCCAAGTGTGGTGCAGCTACTGTTGGACTCCTTGAACTCTTGTCACATGAGCAAATCAACAAATTGTATTGTAGCTATATATTCGTCCTTTACTTCTATTTCTTTAGAGAACACTGACTAATACAGAGTTTGGTACCATGAGTGTTCTATGAGAACAGATTGAAAAGGATGAATTTCTTTAGTGGGCTTTGTAGTCTCTGGAACCAGCTCTCCAACCCAATAAAGCCTAGATTTACTGAAGGCTTTCCTGGTGGTATGAAGAGGAATGATAATCCTTGTGCAGACTAGTAAATTTTGATGTAATTATGAAGATAGATCTTTTGACTCACCTAACTCACCTATTGTGAGAAGCAAGGAATTTTAATGACTCTATATTAAGATGTTCGAGAATTGCAGAACATTAAGGAAAATAATGCTATTGCCTTGTTGCCTAGCATGTCTGGATAAATGATAGAGGAAATAAGGAGCTTGGTGATAAAAATGATCAGCTCTGGATTCAAAACAACAGTTTAAAGTTTTCAAAGTGTGCTCTGGAAAAGAATCTTCTCTCCAGCAGCCAAAGAGTTAAAGCTGCAGAAAATCAAGATGGAGCCCTTATTATACGTTTATACGTTTGGCTGATTTAAAACACAAATTTAATTCCAGCCACAGAGTGGTCAGCAGTTAAATGAGGGGCACTGGTGGGGAGAGGGTGGAACCCTGAAACTTGTGATGGAGATGTGTGGGGAGAACCATGATGATGAGGATTTTGGAAACCCTCAGATTTGAGGGATTTTCTTTATTGGGATTAATCTCTGCACCCTCGATGTTGTTCTCCTGCCTAGTGCCAGATTTGCCAATAGCAGGGACCAACATTGAGCCCCTTATATGGTGCTATTCCCCGGGTGTGACCAGCCAGCAACCTGGTGGCAGGTGACTACATTGGACCACTTCATTGGGGACAGCGTTTTGTCCTTACAGAATAGATACTTATTCTGGTTATGGATTTGGCTTTCCTGCACCTAAATGCCTTCTGCCAAACTACCATCAGGGCACTTTACAGAAGGCTTTATCCACCATCATGGTATTCCTCACAGCATTGCTTCTGACCAAGGAACTCAATTCACAGCCAAGGAATTGCGACTGTGGGCCCATGGTCATGGTATCCTCTGGTCTTACCATGTTTCCCCACCACCCAGAAGCAGCTGGCTTGATAGAAACGATGGAATGGCCTCTTGATGACACAGTTACAGCACCAATAAGGTAGCAATACCCTGGAGGGCTGGAACAAGATTCTNAATATAGTCTGGACTCCTAATTGATCAACATGCCTGTGCATACAAGCTTCTCCAACTGGACTATGAGAACCTTGGGTTGTTCAAAATTTGGTCATAGATACTTGCAAAATGCACCAATTCCCTAATTGTATGGCAAACTGAGTAACATCAATGTTATCTGCAAACAACTGTGTCATTATATTGTAGAATCCCTTAATAATAAACAAATAATAATAATAAAAAATAAATAAATAAAATAAAATAAAAATTTTTAAATAAATAAAAAAAAGAAAATGTCCCTGTCCCCGCCAATGATGGATATTAAGCTGCATTTCATAAGATTCAAATCATTTGTGCCCCAGTTAGAGTCAGGAAGATAGGAGCAGTATGTTTAAAATAATAATGGTGGCCAGCAAGGTGACTCAGGAAAGAAAGGCTCTGGAAACCAAGCCTGACAAGCTGAGTCCGCTCCCTTGAATCCCCTGGTGGAAGCAGAAAACTACCACAGTTGTTCTATGTTCTTCACAAGTACTTTGTGATGTAACACTGGCACACATACACATGGCACAATGAATGAATAAATGAATGAATGAATGAATGAATAAAAAATAAATGTTTAAAAATATTAATGGGTTTTCTTTTTTTCTCTTCCCATGGATTTTGGGATTTTTAACAAGGAATGTCATGAAAAATATGGGAAAATGTGGGGGTAAGTATTCCAGAAACTTCTACTGGGTAGATTCGAGATGATCATACACCTCTCTGTATGCAGAATACTAAGTCCCATAGTTTCCTGAGGTGAAGCTGTGTATTATAATGTATTCAGAGGCTTTTCCTACCAAGGGTTCCCTGTATCTATATAGATATAGAACAGGAAGCAGGGTGAGGTTCTAACCACTCACAGCCCTCTTGCAAAGACTGACTTTCTCCAGCATGGCTCCACCTCCTAATGCTGTCATAACATGTCCAAATAGCACCACGAACTAGGAATCATGGGTTAAATATATGAGCCTTGGGGGAGACATTTTTAACTCAAGCCACCACATCCAGTGCACCCTGTGGAGAAATGTGAAGCAGACACATGAGAATTTCACAGGTCAGCCTGACATACACGACAGTGAACAAGACACCCTGGCTTGTATATGGTAGAAAGGTGAAAACCAACATAAGAAGGTTGTTCTCTGACTTCCAGAGAGTGAACATTTGCTTTTAAAAGATGCAAACTTTAATCTTTCACAGTTTAGCCAGATTTGACCTGCTACCGCATTATCTATTAATTGCATATATTAATGGAGTTCTGCATAATACTGAAACGCCTGCCTGCATTGCACACTGAGCAGCTCAAGTCTACCTTCACCTCACCTCCACACTTGCCAGTATGTAGTTGCAGCTATTATACATTCATGCTGGCTTATTTTTCATTTATCTCTCAATGGCCGAGCTGGAATGGTTAAACTGATCTTGTTGTCACACTAAAAACCTTCAGTGTTTCATAAGCTAGTGTGTTGTCACCTGAAGGCTCATTTGGAATAGACTCTTCTCATCAAGTGAGGATGTTCCTTCTCTCCAAAATTCCCCAAGTTTTACCATGAAGAAATGGTGGAAGTATTTCTTCTTATCCAAAACCTGTTTTTAGATGAAAGGTATAAGACTTAAGGCCAGTTCCAAGGTTGCAAATTAGATCATCTTTCTTTTTCTATCTAAACCTAAAGAAAACATTAAGACAAAAGAAGTAACTTAGATTTGCATAATTTCTTCAAAATAAAAATTAAATTCCTTCAAGTGTATTTTTAAAAATCACTGTATCAAGCTACCATTTTATCAAGATGCACATCCTATGAATGTATAAATACAGAACTGGCCTCTATTTATAAGGTAACCTGCGGGGACCCCTGCCAAGGCTGACCCACCCCTGGCTCCCCAGGATCCATAGCCAGAAGCAGCACAAAGAGTGCCAACAGACACATTGCTGGGAGACTTGTCTTTTACAAACCTTATTTATTCTTTCTTTGTTATAAGTTTATATAGCCAAAAGCANACACTAAAAACCTTCAGTGTTTCATAAGCTAGTGTGTTGTCACCTGAAGGCTCATTTGGAATAGACTCTTCTCATCAAGTGAGGATGTTCCTTCTCTCCAAAATTCCCCAAGTTTTACCATGAAGAGATGGTGGAAGTATTTCTTCTTATCCAAAACCTGTTTTTAGATGAAAGGTATAAGACTTAAGGCCAGTTCCAAGGTTGCAAATTAGATCATCTTTCTTTTTCTATCTAAACCTAAAGAAAACATTAAGACAAAAGAAGTAACTTAGATTTGCATAATTTCTTCAAAATAAAAATTAAATTCCTTCAAGTGTATTTTTAAAAATCACTGTATCAAGCTACCATTTTATCAAGATGCACATCCTATGAATGTATAAATACAGAACTGGCCTCTATTTATAAGGTAACCTGCGGGGACCCCTGCCAAGGCTGACCCACCCCTGGCTCCCCAGGATCCATAGCCAGAAGCAGCACAAAGAGTGCCAACAGACACATTGCTGGGAGACTTGTCTTTTACAAACCTTATTTATTCTTTCTTTGTTATAAGTTTATATAGCCAAAAGCAGGAGTCTCAGAAAGTGTGTGCAAAAGGGCCAGGATTCAAGGAAAGTAAAAATTAACCAGGTGTCCTCGTACGGACAGAATGGAGGAGAAGGCTTCATAGCTAAACCTTGGGTGGCAAACAACTTTGAGGGAAGGCAGTTAACCACTGAAAGCACACGTAAATCTTGGTTAAAGCAGGTAAGACAGATAGCAATCACAGGTGCACTTAGGTCCTGAGTAAAGCAGGCAATAACTAGAGGAAGACAGATAACAATCAATGAAGACTGTCCAGGATGATTTTCCTATAGAACAAAGAAGGGAAAAAAATAAAAATAAAAATAAAAATAAAATAAAAAGGGAAGTTCAGGGACTGGCAGCTGTGTCCCACTTGGTGTTCCAATCAACAGGGTCTGTGATGAGCCCACTGTTTCAAGCGGCCTATCCCCCATCTGGGCCCCCAACTGCTTTTCAGAACTCCTTTGCTCTGTTTTATTATAAATTGATTCATCTCAGTCTCCAGCAGTAAACTGTTATCAACAATTCTTTTCTACTTGGCACAGTCAGGAAGACTATATCAGGTCTGTGGTTGCTTCTATCATTCTCCTGAATAAGGATTCTTCAGCCATGTGGAATATTTGTATCTAAAAAGAATTTAGAAAATAAAGTCTTAAAGCAACATGACATATCTGGGTGCCACCTCTACCCTCTGAGGAAGTGAGTTACTTGAGATAAATATTCATTGAGCATATATTTCCTGACCAGACAGTTCTAAATCCTTTTAAAATAAATGGTATGTACATAACATTTTATACTTGTAGAATTTTCTTTAAAATTATATAGGGCAACAAAATCTCTTTTGTTTGAGATTTTAGAGTTTTGATCCAGTGGGATTTATGAAATCTGCCATCTTCATAGCTCAGGATGAAGAATGGAAAAGAATAAGAACGTTGCTGTCTCCAACCTTCATCAGTGGAAAGCTCAAGGAGGTAATGAAATAATAAGCGTTTAGCTGGAAACATAAAGAACAAACCTGGGGTCAGGTAGAAAGTAAGGTCACAATCCTTTGCCAAGCAGGGGTCCTATGACTTCTTGCTCCATCCTTGGGAAACCCATGTCCCCTGGGAACTGAGTCCCTTTATTTCACCATGGATGGTTTTCCTTGTGTGTGTAGGTGCTCCCCATTATTAACCAGTATGCAGAAGTATTGGTGAAAAACATGAGGCAGGAGCAGAGAAAGGTGAGCCCATCACCATGAAAGAGTAAGTACCAGCGCAGGTGCCAGGGTGCTGAGCTGACTTCTTAGTCACTTTCCGTGGCTGTACCTGTTACTGTGTAAGCTAATGTTAAAAATAAAATATAGTATTTTTTAAAGGAAATAAATGGAGTAGAGAAATGGCTCAAGAGTAATAGCACTGGCTAGTCTTGTAGAGGACCCAGGTTCAGTTCCCAACACAAACATGGTGGGTAATAGCCATGGGTAACTCCAGTCACAGGGGAATCTGGCACTCTCTTTTCTGACTGTCATTGTTATTACATGCACAAGATACAGTTAAATACATGGAAGTAAAAGAATCATGAATATCATATTAAACATAAATAAATTTTGAAAAGGAAATATCTCATTCATGGAAGCTCAAACTGGAAAAATTCCTAGCACAGACATGAGAAAGTGAGTAAGAAGCTGCAACACCACCTAAGGAAATTGTGGGAACGGGTGGCTTCTGGGAGGGAAAGAAACAGTCACTTTCAAACACGGGATTCTTGGTAAGTTAACCAGGCTCCAGTGGGTGGACCAATACTGAAGGAGAGTTTGGATACACAAATTCGACTTTATAGGCAACATTGTGTGTGTGTGTGTGTGTGTGTGTGTGCACGTGCGTGCATGTGTGTGTGTGTGTGTGTGTGTGTGTGTGTGTGTAATGCAGTACATTAAACTGAGGGGCAGTAAGTGGTGTTAGGATAGAGGATGGGACCTATATGAAAATATTATCATAATTCCTTGGAATCTTATTACATATAAACTCCTGATCCTGCACTGATCAGGATCAGAACCATTTGTTTTATCTTATCTGAGATTCTCTCTTCTTTAACCATTATTGAAATATACAGATAGTAAATGATTCATTAGATGTAAATAATTAGGTAAATTATTAAAAATAGTGGACTACATACTCTTCAGATACACTGATATGTAAGTTCACATTCATCAACTTAGAGAATTTGGTTTAATAATTCTATCTTAGTTCAGCTTCATTCATTGTGGGTTAAGAAAACTTACTCAGCTGCTATTCTTGGCAGGGTTCCTGGGTTGAAGCTAGGTAACTCCTCTCAAATTGTCTGTTTCTTTTGGTAAATAATATTCATAACTCAGGGAACTTTTTTTTTCTTTTTCTTTCTTTTTTTTTTTTTTTTTGTGTTTTCGAGAGAGGGTCTTCCTGTAGCTCTGGCTGTCCTGGAACTCACTCTGTAGACCAGGCTGGCCTTGAACTCACAAAGATCCGCCTGTCTCTGCCTCCCAAGTGCTAGGATTAAAGGCGTGTGGCACTGCGCCTGGCAGAGAACTTATTTTTATCCAACCTCATATTAAGAGACCTGCTATTTTTTATTTAATAATCTCAGTTGCCCAGCATTGTCTCTGTCGCTTTTTCTTTTTATCTTTCTGCTGATTGTCACTGCTTAGGAGGTCATTTAAGAGTCAACTTCTTGTTGTAGAGATCTTTGGTGTCTTTGGTTAGCTTTGTTCCTAGGTATTTTATTGTTTTTGAGGATAATGTGAGTGGCAGACTTTGTATCCTTTTAGTTCTTGTTCGTGTGTAAAGAAAGGCTACTGATTTTTCTAGGTTATTTGTATCCTTCCACTTTACTGAAGCTCTTAATCTTCTTTTAGGAGTTTTCTGTGGAGGTTTTTTTCGCATGCTTTAAGTAAACAATCCTATCATAAGACCAAGGCCTGGCTTCCTCTTTTCCAATTTAGTTACTCCTTTACTTTCCTTTTCTTGCCTTATTGCCTAGCAAGTGGTTTCAAGCACCCCATTGAACAAGAGGGTGATGGGAGCAGCAATCGCCGCATTCTACCTTTAAAGGGAAGCTGCTTCTAATTTTCCCCATTTAGGGTGCTATGCTGTGGGTTTCCTGTATTTAAATTTTAAACACACTTGAAGAGGAAATTGAAGAAGACATCAGAAGATGGAGAAGATGAAAACCTCCCATCTCATGGATTGGGAAAATAATATTGTAAAAAATGTCCACTCCTCAAACTCTTTATACAGATTAATGCAATCCCAATTAAAATCCCCAAAAAAGTTTCTTCACCAGGCTTGGAAAAAAAAGTCCTTAATTTCATTTAGGAAAAACAAAAGACTCAAAATAGCCAAAACAAACCCTGAGTGAAAAGAGCAATACAGGGGGTATCTATATACCAGACTTCAAACTATACTACAGACCTATAGTCATAAAAACAGCTTTCTACTGGCACAAAAACAAACCTGTGTGACTATGGAACAAAACTGAAGATCCAAATTGAGCACATAAAATTCACCTCAGATATTTAACAAGGGGCCAAGAAGACACAATGAGGAAGATACAGCATCTTCAGCAAGTGGTGTTGGCAAGACATAGGCCTAGGAAAGACTTCCTAAATCAATACCAACTGCACAGAATTAAGTGACAAATGGGACCTCATTAACTCAAAAGCTTCTGTACATCAAAAGAAACACTCAAGGAGTTTGAAGAGAAAAACCAGCAGAGTGGGAGCAAACTTTCACCAGCTCCAGATACATTTGACAAAGCATTGATTTCCAGAATATATAAACTACTCAAAAAACAAAGAAGAAAGAAAACAAATGACCCACTCAATATATGGAGCAAAGAGCTGAACAGAGACTTCACAAGTGAGGAATTAGAGAGATGGCTGAGAAACATCTTAAGAAGTCTTCAACATCACTAATCATTAAAGAAATGCAAATCAAAATCACTTTAAGATATCATCTTACTCCAATAAGACTGGCTAGGATCAAGAAAACAAATGATACCAAGTGCTGGAGAAGTTGTGGGGAAAGCGGAACACTCATCCACTGCTGGTGGGAATGTAAAGTCATACAGCCACTATGGAAAGCAGTGTGGAGAACCCTTGGAAGACTTGGAATGAACTTGCCACCTGACCCAGCCATACCACTTTTGGGCATGTACCCACAAGACTCATCTTATCACAGAGATACATGCATAGCCATGTTTATTGCAGCTCTCTTCACAATAGTAAGAAGCTGGAACCAACCCAAATGCCCCTCAACTGATGAGTGGATAGAGAAAATGTGGTACATCTACACAATGGAGTTCTATGCAGCAGTAAAGAAAGATGACATCATGAGCTTTGCAAGTAAATGCCTGGAGCTAGAAGATATCATGCTGAGTGGAGTAACACAGTCCCAGAAAAACAAATGATGAATGATATCCCTCATCTGTGGATGCTAACATCAATTACCTAACTTTATGGCAAACTGAGCAACACCAATGTGATCTGAAAACAACTGTGTTCTTATATTGCTAATCCCTTAAAAAATAATAATAAAAAATAGTCAAATTCTTGGAGACAGAGAGGTGGCCCGCAAACATAGCAGCCAGAGAGAACCCTGTGCATATTCAATGCAATCCCAATCAAAATCCCCATGAGCTTCTTCATAGACCTGGAAAAATATCCTTATATTCATATGGAAAAAAAAACGAATAGCTAATGCAACCTGAGTGAAAATGGCAAGCTGAGGGCATTACTTTACCAGACTTAAAGCTATATTACAGGGATATAGTTATGAAGACAGCATGATACTGGAACAAAATCAGACCTGTTGACCAATGGAACAAAACTGAAGATCCAAACTTGAGCTCATATAATTTCAGCCACTTCGTATTTGACAAAGGGGCCAAAAAGGCTCAATGGAGGAAACATAGTGTCTTCAGCAAATGGTATTAGAAACACTGGACCACAATTTGTAGAAGAACAAAATTAAACCTATACCTCTCACCCTGTACAAAAATAAACTCCAAGTGGATCAAAGATCTCAACCTGAAACCAGAAACCCTGAAGGTGATAGAAGAAAAAGTTGGCAACAACCTACAAGACATAGGCATAGGAAAAGATTTTCTAAATCAAACAGCAGCTTCACAAGAAACAAGGTCAACAGCTGACAAGTGAGACCTCATCAAACTCAAAAGCTTCTGTACAGCTAAAGAAACAATCAAGGAAGTAAAGAGAAAACCCACAGATTGTGAGGAAACTAGTGATTCATTTGACAGAGCATTAACATCCAGAATATATAGACTACTCAAAAACAAAGAAGCAAGAAAACAAATGACCTACTCAAAAGATGGGGTAAAGAGCTGAACAGAGGCTACACAAGTGAGGAAGTAAAGATGACTGAGAAACATCTTAAAAAAGTGTTCAACATTATTTATAATTAGGGAAATGAAAACTAAAACTACTCTAAAGTACCATCTCCCTCCAATAAGACTGGCCAAGATCAAGAAAACAAAAGACATCAAATGCTGGAGAGGTTGTGGGGAAAGGGGAACACTCATCCACTGCTGGTGGGAATATAAACTTGTACAACCACTATGGAAACCAGTATGGAGAAGCCTTATAAGACTCAAAATGAGTCTAACACTTGACCCAGTCCTACCACTCCTGGCTGTATACCCACAAGACTCATCCTACTACAAAGATAAATGCATATGTTTCTTGCACATCTCTTCAGAGTAGCAAAGAGCTGGAACCAACCCAAATGCCCCTCAACTGATGACTGGATAACATAAATGTGGTACATCTACACAATAGAGTTCTATGCAGTGGTAAAGAAAGATGAAATCATGAAATTTTCAAGTAAAAGGATGGAACTTGTATTAGTCAGGGTTCTCTAAAGACACAGAAGCAACAGGACGAATATGTAGCTATATACAAGGACATGTCCCCATTCCCCCCCAAGGACATCCCTCCAGAACCCCAAGGACATCCCCCAGTCCCCCCAAGGACATGCCTCCAGACCCCAGGGATATCCCCCAGTCCCCCCAAGGATGTGCCCCCAGTCTTGGACATTCTCTAACTCTGCTCCTTCTACCTTTAGCCATCTCCCAATAATATTACCCATAACTCCGTCAAAGGATGGATCCATTATGCCAGTCTTCATGCATAATGCTCATTGGAAATATACATATACATACACATACTCAACATACATATGCATACAGACACAAACATACATACACATGCATACATGTACAAACACTTAAATGACCACACATATACACAGACACTCACAGGCACACATACACCATATTTGTTGCACTAATCTCTTGAGCATTTCTCAAACACTCAAGCTGAAAATTTCAACTGTCACATCCTGACTCATAGACGTCTGTAACATTCCATAATCCACAATCCTGTGTGCTAAGATCGTCCACATAGACCTTGAAAAACTCTTAAATTATCCCAAACTATAGCAAATAATAAAATTAATGACACATGGTTTAATTATCATGGACACTAGTACTAACAATGGATTAGATTTAAGATCAATGTCTTGGCAGTAAAGCCAGGTGAATATATTTGAATTTCTCAATTTGATATCATAGCATGATGTACATTTCTGTCTTTAAAATTTCCACTTTCTTCTGTGGGCTAAAGTAAATCTATTTTCCACCAGTCTGGTCAATAAGTCACAGGATAAGTGAAGCCCAAAGTTCAGTTTGGCTCAATCACCCATTATGACTCAAGCTAGAGAAATTTTAGAAACCAAACTCATCTAGATAATTGCCCCAAATTTCTATTTCCTTTTAGTATGTGGACACAGTTTATAAACTATTTTAGAAGGGATTATTTATTTCATTTTAACAGCTGATTCCCAGGATAAACTTAATAAGAGTGATTTGTCGTCACCATTGATTGATGATAAGTGGCTGTTCTTGAAGCTGGCACTGAGACTTCAAAATATTGCAAAACTTAGAACTGTAACCTCTGGGAATTTGATCTTTGAAATATACAGCAGGATAAGAAACTTTTCAGAATCATATGTGAGACTCAGCAACAGCAATAGTATAAGGAAAAATTTGAAGGAGATTTATGTCAGACATGGAAAAGGATGTTCCTGGGCCTCATCTTCATGAGCAGGTTCTTTAAATTATACCTATAGTAAGAATGTGTGTGGAATCAAATGTGCTTGGTTGTATAACTCTTAAATTGTTTAAAGAGCTATATTCAGAAAATAGTACAAGTAAGCTTGATTAAACATTTTCCTTCTTTAAATTTTAATCTTTAGAGAATTCTAATTAAATGCCCCACCTACCAGTCTGTAACTTTATCAGCTATTAGATCATTATAGAGGATAAATGATGTACTGGATCTCAGCTTGTTACTATTTCCCATAGAATTCTATAGGATGCAAATAAGCTTTGAAATCTGTGAAGAATTCAGACTTTCTACACCTCATGTCTATAGACCAGACCAGAAAGGATCCTGACAATCATGACTTTCTCAATTACTAAACTAGTTTATCTGAAAGAAGCAGCGCTATATTACTCTTTATGTAATATGCTCCAGGGATTTTTTTTTTTGGACTTTTTGAGACAGGGTCTCCCTGTAGCCCCAGCTGCCTGGGAATTCACTCTGTAAACCAGGCTAGCATTCAACTCACAGAGATCCGCCTGCCTCTGCCTCTGGCGTGCTGGGATTAAAGGCATGCCCCACCACACCCCGCTGTGTTCCACAGATTTTACCAAACATTTGAAAAAAAACTAACATTTTCTGAAAACTCAAAATGAGGATGTCATAACTCATTCTATGAAGATACCCTTTCCCTGATATGATAGCCAGATAATAATAAAAAACAAACATCTGCAGACCAATAGCTCTTTTTGATACTGACTTTAAACCTTTCAAGGGAATTTTAGTGAAATAAATACACTAGCATTTAAAGAGTTTCGTGGCTGGGTTCAATATATGAAAAATTAATCATACATCATTCTAAATTTGTAGCTTAGTAATTAGGCAATAAAAAGAAATCAAAGACATCTGAATTGCAAAGTAAAATTTTCTCTCATTGCATTTAATAACTCCTTTCATATAGAATTTTCTAAAGATTTTAGAGAAAATTAGTAAAACTCATAACTTTAACAAGCAGAAATATAGATTCAGTGCACAAAATTCAATTACATTTATTTATACCATCGATGGATGTTATAAGAAAAGATTACTTACAGAAGCTCAAAACATATAGTATACTCAAGAATTGATTTAAGTAAAAAAAAAAACCTTCTACAATAAAGATTATTAAGCATTGTTTCAAGAAGTGAAAGTAGACAATAATGCAAATATCCATGTTCATTAGCTGGGAGACTGAGGCATGCAACAAAATTCCAAGTGCCAGGTAAGAGAAATCTTCACTTGAGTTACTGCTGGTCAGAGAAGTCCACGAGATTCCCATAAACAATGTTAGCTACTGCCACAGCCATTGGCTCCCTCTAGGAACTTGAAGTTGAGACCCTACTGCTGAAGACACCACAGACTTCGGATGCAGGACCTCAAAAAATCAAGCTGGAACTCAACTGGAGGCCTTCTCCTTGAGGACTAGTTCTCATATTATCAAAACCTGCTATGCAAACTGTCAAGGAGGTAATAAAACAATATTCCTGTCCAGCTAAAAATCATGGAAGGGGAGATGAGTCTAGATTGGAATGAGAAACAATGTATGGGATGCATGAAGCTTCAATAAACATGTTAAAAATTAAAAAAAACACACAACAAATAATCCTTAATTTTTCCCATAGTGGTACTTTTATCTTGGGAGTAATCAATAACTATCTAATTTGACTGAAAGCCTACTCAGTACTGGAACAATCATGCTTAGTACTACATATAGTATTCTCATGTCTGGAGAGGCTATAGATTATAGAAGAGAAAACATCACTGTAATTTTCCTAAACCAATGTGATTTCTTACTATATTCTAAATATTTCTCCTTATATTCACAAACAGGTATAGCTCCAACTACTTCTTCAAAACTGAGGGCTCTAACAACAATGTATAGCTCCCACTACTTCTTCAAAAATGAGGGCTCTAACAACAATGGAGACTATTATAATGTTCCACAACTGACTAAAATATAGAGAACAAGGGACAGTATAGTACTTAACTCCAACTACACTTGAGGCCTAAGGAACATCATGGAAGATGGGATTGGTTATTGTTAAAGAAAGAGGACCAGGATATCTGTTACTAGATAGGGTATTCTAGATATGACAGAAAGTTGCACCCATGAAATCTCAGTAATAGTGTTGCCTACACAAGACCTATGCTAGGTAGCTTAAGGATGTGAATGGGGGAACTCGCACAAGGTTCCACCTCTAGATGAAGCCAATCAATGGCTGCTGAAGGAAGGAGAATCAATTTTTTCCAAGGTTGAGCTCCCTGATCCAATCCCAATTGGTCAACCCTAAACACATTTATATATGAGAGCCACTAAATAGATTCAGTTGATTATGTGTGTATGTATGTACGTATGTATGTATGTATGTATGTATGTACCTATAGGTAACAGTAATAATCAAAGAAGAGGTCATGAAATTGACCGGAGAGGTGTGGGAAGTTAGAGGGGAGGAAAAAGGGTGCAACAAATGAAAGTATGCTATTCATATATGAAATTCTCTAAATTAAATTTTTAAAGAAAGATCAATACTACTGGGTTTGCCTTATTCACTATACCTTTCAAACTTCCAACAAGAATCTGTAAAGAAGCAGGGTGTGGTAGCACACAGCCTTAATCCCAGGACTCAAGAGGCAGAAGAAGGTGAATCTCTGTGATCTTGAGGTCAGCCTGGTCTACATAACAAGTTCCAGGCCAGCAGGGGCTATAAGGAAACCCTATCTAAAAAGATAAAATTAAAAAGAATGTGAAAAGGTGTTCAATGTCATGAATCATTTTTGGAACACTAAAAATATTATGATGAAATACCACCTCAAATTCATTAGACAGACTAATGGTCCCATTTTTGCCCCATCCTTCTCAATAGAAAATAACATGTGCTGACAAGTCATGGAGAAATGTGAACTCCTGTGGAATGTAGGTGGGAATGGAAAATGGTACAGTTGCTATAGAAAACTTTACGACAACTTTTCAATAACTAAAGTACAGTTGCCATAAGAGTCATCAATCTTGTAGTGGATATATATGTAAAGTATTGAAATCAGAATTTAGGAAGATATTTGAATATTCATGTATATCATAGCAATTTTCACAAGAGCCTAAATGTGAAGACGAATCAAGTGTCAATAATCTGAAGAGGGCATAAGAAAACCAGAATATGGTCCAGATAGACATTTCTCAAAAGAAGACATAAAAGTGGCCAAAAATAGCATATGGAAATAAAATGTTTGACATCACTAATCCCCAGGGAAATACCATAAAAATAATGATGATATGTCTATCATTTTATTACAGATAAAGACATAACAATAACAAATGCTTTTGTGGATGCTGAGAAAGAAATCTTATTATTTGGGGGGGGGTGTAAGTCTACACAATCCTTATAGAAAATAGCAAGTGTGGAGATCTCCTGAGACCAGCTGAAGCACAGGAAGGTAGGTAGGAGCTGGGTGCTTCAGCAAGGCTGATTGCTGATTGACTTAATCTAGTTAATCCCTTAATTCACGTGTCTTTGGCTTAATTGGCTTTTGTGGCTGTGGGGGTAGAGTTATCCCCCCAGGGTTGTGTGAGTCTTGAGATCTGAGATCTCCTGAGAACAGCTGAAGAGCAGGTGCCAGGGCACTGGCTAAAGATCACACCCACCCCCACCACCCCCAACCCCTACCAGCGGGGATTACAAAGGCATCTAAAGGGGCAAGCAAAGCAAGCCTTCAACACAGTGAAGAGGAATTTAGGACTCACCTTGGAATACAGGCAAGGAGAAGCCCATATGCCAGGAACACAAAGAAGAGACACATGGGAAAGGGGCAGGATAATTCCACACCAAGCTCTACCAACGCTATGGAAGATTCCTAAAGTGCGATCCCCTTGGGGATGGCCCAGGGCACAGATATCAGAAACACAATTGGGAACATATTTAAAGAACTACAAGATTATAAAGAGCAAATCAAAGAACTAAGAAAAGAGAATGAAGAACTCAAGGAGGACCTAGAGAGAGAGAATGACAAAATCCAGAAGGAAGTAGAAACACTGAAAAGATCCCATGCTGAAAAAGATAAGGAAACCAACCAGCAAAGCAAACATCTACAAGAAGAGATTGAGAAGCTCCAAAAGGAAGTAGAAATGCTAAAGAAATCAGAAGAGGAAATGAAAAAGGAAATCAAACACTCATCCAATCGAGAGGAAAGGAACAAAAAAAA